>JAWPHD010017621.1:0-43728 GCA_037043455.1 Cyrtodaria siliqua | reverse complement strand
AAACTACAAGCTCTTTCGTATCTTTTCTCCTTCATTTGTGCGAACCAGATTTCCCTCCATAAATTTTGCCTGCAATCTTTTGACTAAACACCGGGTGAGCATAACACAGGAAGTTCGTGACACATACAGCTCCTTTCCGTCCTCAACGAAAAGGTTACCTCGTCCGTACATTTTCCACTTTCAGTGAATGGAGTCTCATCATAAATGTTAGCTGACTCTACAGCTAGTATTTCGCTACTTACACTAGAATCACACTCATTGCGTTTAACACTGTCTCGCGTTTAGTTATATATCTTAAGTATGTATTCAATGCCCTTACATGTTGCAGATGTGTGAACTTCCAACTAATGGTTAATAGAATAAAGCATTTGCATTTTTACTTATTTTAAAGCATATACGAGTATACGATTTATCGAAATACACTTACAACAGTTACTTTGTGTGCGCTTTAAACTGTCCCTTGCTATGAATAGACACCTAATGGTAGTGAACCCTCTGTATTGTACAATCTTATCTAGGTCTATGTTTAGGTAATCAAGGAGTCACAGGGGTAATCAAGATTTCACACCTGTATATGTATATTATGGGTCATTTATAGTATGGTGTACGATCGGATGTCAAACTACTGATGTAGGTGCACCTATCAAATGTAGGTGCACCTATAAAAAGTATAGGTGCACCTATACTTTTTATGGGTGCACCTGTAAAATTATAGGTGCACCCACAAAATTGTAGGTGCACCCAATTAAATATATAAGTGCACCTATAAATATATAGGTGCACCTACAATTTTACAGGTGCACCTATAAATTATGGGTGCACATGCATTGTTAATGAACAGGGTTCAAAGTCTCGTCCAATCAAATTCTTGTTACAGACTGAGCGAATTATAGTTACGGGTAAATAAAAACTTCTCAATTTTTATCACAACAATATACAATTCTACAATTGCAGAATGACATAATAACAATCCTTAATAATTATCTTAAACTTGTTTATATAATCTTATCATGCACATATAAACTACTTTACTTATTTCCATACCGAAACAATATTCATAACATTTCACATCTGGTCAACGTCCGGTAGGTTTAGATAATCAGTAGGTGAAAATAAAGGGGTTTACTCGGACTTTATCCTCAAACTCTATATGAAAATGAAAACCATTAGACCATGATTTAAATTATAAGGAACCATTGCTGTTTTAAAATCGACAACACCAAAGAAAGATACATAGATTGTACACAAAAAAATAAAGCTTTTATATAATTATCGCTATAACTAGTTTTATAAAGGGCTAAAGTCAGTTTGAGCACCAACAATAAACACCGAGTTACCCCCTACCAGAATGTGGAGGTGTTTTATTTTATTGATTACTGATTGGTCAAATTATTTAGTTGATATCATGTGAAAGTTATGAAATACTACACCGTATACGATTCACCCTAAGCGGACAGAAACGGATCGTCACGGAGATGAAACACCGGAACGGACCGGTGTCGCGTGGTGACACACGCCCTACTTATACGTCCACGCGGTCGTGCAATTTAATGTGTCGTTGGCGCGGTAATCACACTTTTTAATGAAAAAGTTTCTATAACTTATGAAAACAGTTTTCTTGCTAAAGAAATTCACTCCATATCGAAAAAAAATTGCTCATACGAAGAATTATATGCAAACCGTATTTCGGAAAAGGTATGATAAATGAGAAATAAGCTTTTTAACGACTCATTATCAATGGATTTTTTTCCTTTACCGACGGGCCGTGTATTAGTTTAGCACGTTCTGCTGAAATATTATCTATAATTCATAAAAATCGTTTCTTTCTACAAAAAAGTTCACATGGTAGGGCAGACTTACATTTAAGACATATAATCCAATGGTACATCGATGAATACTATATTAGATGAGAAATAGCCTTTTTATATTGTATTTGTTTGCTTAAACAAGTGTGTTTGTGTACAACTGATTCGTATCATAGCATTCGTTTTAAAAAAACAAAAGTATTCAATGTGTTACTTTTTTTTTCGTCGGAAGAATATAATTTTTTGCATCAAACAAATGTATAGATTTATTCACTAGAAATACGATTTTTTTGTATACCTTATTTGAATTTCCTATTTGAGTAGTGTGAAATAGTGTGAGAATAGGTAGTGTCTAACACATACTGATTATAGCAACACACAGAGTACACATATATATGCACGATTTTTAATTCTTTTCTTTATTTTTTATTTAAAAGTGTAATACCGATCGATCAATAATTCTAGTTCTAACTATTCCTAAAGATCACACGCACTTCTTTTTTGTTTCTTCTGTACTTATTAACAGCCAAATGTATTCATGAACACTTACAGACACATCTAGAAATTGAACTAATACAAAATGGTAAGTGGCCAATGCATTGTATAACCTAGCTAACATCACTTTTATTACTTTTAATGTCATTATTACCGCCAGAGCGATATCGGGGTAGGTAATAAAAGTGGTATCGGTAGATCCTGCATTTTCTCACTCCTAGACAAATGTTTTCCAAGAACGGCTGTGTCTACCTGCAAATGTCCATATCAAGCATGATTATTACAGGATAATTATTCTATTTAGAATTTACATGTAAGTAGTAAGTAAGTAATATTGTATATTAAAGTGTCACATATTAAATACAGTTACAATTACAAAATAGTCAACATTGTTATTTGATATCCTGCCATCATAGGCATATGAACTCTATAAAACACAATTGTACATGTTAAAACAATAATAAAAGTTACAAATGTATTGCATTAATACCTATTTTTTGCTTGTTTGTCCAAATTATAGAGAATTAAGACATAAATATCTTAAACCTTATTATTGTCGATGGCAAATTTGACAAGTTTGAATCGCTTATGACATCAAAGTCAAAATGTACAGTTGTAAATTTAGCGAAATTTATTTCTATGCTCTCATATTAAGGAATAGTATATAAAGGAAAATTTCCTGTGTTAAATTTTATTTTTCATTACATCCATTTTGAATTAATGTGCTTCTCGTAAATCGGATATAACTGTAATTGTATGTTTATTTGTTATAGATAGTGTTCATGTTCTCACTATCTTCATACGTCATGTAATTGTGTAGGCTATAAACCTGTGTTGTTAATGTTTAATTGCGAATAAAGATATTGTATTAACAATATTCGATAATTAAAGCTATTATTTAGTATTCGTTTACACATAATTTTACTGAAAACTACATTTAAATCCAAATCTCTCATTATTTAAAAAAAAAACAAACATTTGTTTTAATTACTTTTATAACACAGTTATGCATTTTTTCAATGCTAAAGAGCGTCGTTTATATTTTTTAAAAGTACGTTTGCTAATGTGTGCTGTAGCATATCACAGTCAATTAAGAATAGTTAATTTTTCAGTGATAAAAACAGCAAAAACCTGTTTTCAGCTTGATATTCTCATTAAAAAGTCCATATCTAATATCTGAATAAAACTCGCAGTCAATCAAAATATGAGTTTCATCCTCCGATTGTTGACTTGTTACAATATTTACAACTCGTTCAGGGGCAGGTGTTTTCGGTCGAATATATCCCCTGTTTAATTGCTAAGGGAAGATTATGACAAGGGCTTAGTAATGATTTTTAGGTTGTGCTACCAAATACATTTAAGTTAAACATCGTGATGCAATGTTTTAGAGTGGCGTGTTGTATTCCACCCTGCACCCTACCCCACCTCTCTCAGATAATGCAAAATTAAGCCCTCTTGCCATTATAGTATATACATTTTAAAACAACACGAAATCATACCAAAACAGTAAAAATAAAAGTATTAAGGTGTGTATCTAGGTGATAGAAATATTAAGTAATTCCCGTAGACAGGGCACGTGGGGGTGCGTTTCTTATGCCAAGTTTTTTTTTAGTAAGCGTATTTTGTGTGGCCCACATACGGGTACGAAAGAAATAAAAAACGAGTGTTAAAAATAATACACTGAAACGCGTCATTGCAGCATTTTCAGTCTATATATATCACCCTACCAAACCTACCCCCTCCATTGAAAGTGCGTATAAAATAATTGAAAAAATAAAGCGTTATTTGTATTTACAAGAAATACAAAGAAACGCGTCAGATTACAGCATTTTCAGTACAGTATATATATTTAATTTTCTTGGGGAGGACCCCTCCACCTCTCATACACACAGTTTGTGATGGGAGCATCAGATTGCAGCGTTTTAGGTATTGTTTTATTCAAGATTTTTAGAGGTAGCTATCCCCCAACCCACACCACAACACCACCCCATCCCCGCCCACACCACTTCGACTCAATTACGCGCATCCAATTTCAGGCCTGATAGTATACACTATATATCTTAGTTTAACTTTGTATTGATGAAGATAATGCTAGCTTTGAATGAAGTAGATTATAATAGTGTCTTTTTTCTATTAACATGTATCATTGTATATCAATCTCATTAAAATCAGACCTCTATACTCTCGATACTCTACGCTATAAGCGAAGGAGTATCAAGAGTGTCAAGAGAGTAATTAGGATTTGGATGTTAAGGAGATTGATAAAAAAGTAAATCTACTTATGATAACACTATTATAGCTTGACGACAACTATAACTATTCGTGTTGTAATTATATAAATGTGAGTTTGAATCTGAAGTCTGAAGTGGGTGAACTCTGAATGTCTGAACCTTTAAGTCTGAACTTTGAAGTCTGAAGTCAGATCTCTGAACTCTGAAGTCTGGAACTGTGAAGACTGAATATGGAACACTGAATGTAGAACTTTGAAGTGTGAAGTGTGAAGTTTGAAGTTTGAAAGTCTGAACTCTGATAATCTGAACACTGAAAATCTGAACTCTCAAGTCTGAACTCTGAATTCTGAATTCTGAAGTGTGAAGTGTGAAAGTTTGAAAGTCTGACTCTGAACTCTGAACTCTAAAGCGGAAGTGAATTAAATTACCACGAAAAAGTTTCGTTGTCGTCAGCTTTAGTAGAGATCTCTATTTTATATACAAGAGCAATACTCTGGATACACCGACACACTTAAGCCAATGTTTGTTTTTGCTTTGATTGTATTATTGTAATAGTATATAGGTCTAATATTTGCAAGGATTTTCTGTCTAACGAGGATACTAGGGTACGGATCTACTGTACAATACTGTTAATACAATACAGTGGATGCTTTCTTTTTATATTAATATATTTCTTATGATTTTTTCGCAAGTTAATAAATGATGTGTTAATCTTAAATATCGTGTTGTGTTTAGTATCATGATTGTTTTAAGATACATGTTTTGTGGACATCATAGTGTCTATCGATAGAATACATAGAGAATAATAAATGTGTATTTTCATATCACACCCTATATCAGGCCTGATAGGCCATATCCAGCCCGAGAGCTTAGCTCGAGGGCTGATATGGGTCGAGGGGCCTGATATAGGGTGTGATTGAAAATACACATTTTTTTTATTCTATTTTATCAAATACTTCAGCTTTGTCCGAAATATCAACTTCAGCTCACTGACTACGCTGTTTTTCAGGGAGAAAAAAGGTTTTTTGTGAATAGATCTAGTCCATTCTGATGTCTCATGTCTGTCGATAAGTTGTACACAACAGTTTTTTCCCGAAACTTTATTGAAAATGAATTCATTGAATTTGACATTTTCTGATCAAGTGAATATTCATCAGTGGGTTATTTCATCCACGGATAATGATTCTATAGCCAATAATCTGCCTCGAAAAAACAATCGTAACTAATCGGTTAATTCCGTATCACTCCGGTAAAAGGATCGAGATTAACATTCGGTTATTTCCGTGATATGGCATTTTTTTACCTTTTATTTTATGCGTGTGATAAGCTTTATTGCCGGCAACTAAATCCTGATTGATATGACTAGCTAGTCTGTGTTGTATCGTAAATTCAAAAACATCGTATTTATAGGGAGTATATATAAATCTCTAAACAAATTAACAACACATATGATTTAACTGTGAGCATATCAACGGCGTATACATTTTGGATAAAATGATGATTTTCAGAGTATTTTTGTAACATTTGTTGTTTAATTTTTTCGTACCCGTAAACGATACAACGATGACTTATTCGTGTTGTATTTATTTTAATGTGTAAGCATGATCTCTGAAGTTTGAACTCTGAAGTGTGAACTCTAAAGTCTGAAGTCTGACGTCCGATTTTGAAGTCTGAAGTTTTCAGTCTGAGCCTGAAGTCTGCAGTTTGAAGTCTGAAGTCCGGAGTCTGAAGTCTGAAGTTTCAAGTCTGAAGTTTTAAGTCTAAAGTCAGAAGTTTTAAGTCTGCAGTTTGAAGTCTGAAGTCTGAACTCTAAACTCTGAAGTCTGAAGTCTGAAGTCACCACCGGTCTTTCGTAGTTAGTGGCTATAGATACCTTGCGGGATACTCACTGATCCTGTATTGCATAACGGCTTCAAGATCAGCGAGTGCATCGGAGGAGCCATTACCAACAGAACGCGGGCAGCACATGCAGCCGGATTGACCTACATGGGACACTTTTGGCGCCTTTAATCTCCTGGATCAATAAATATATAGTCCATATTGTCGCACGTGTAGATTAACATTGCCTGGTGTAATAGTGTATGTTATCAATATGAAACTAATACTTCGCCTCAAACAACCATATCTCGACTTGTTATTTAGCGTTTGATGAGTTTGTGCGTGCGCGCTAGTTATTACATAATGACTATTTAGTGTTAAAAATGCTACCAATAAATAGCCGTGGTCTAGTGGTTCAACGTGCATCCTTCAAAACTTAAAAGTGCAAGGCTGTGGTTCAAATCCCGTTCCTGGCAATTATTTTAATCACATATATTCTGAAGCCATAAATTTATCGATGTTACCTGTACGGAGGCTAAATAAAAATGTGAAATTTTACGCATCGATTTTAAGAACAAAAACATTAACCAACACGTCAAAACGCGTAAACGGACGGACGGACGGGCAGATGCAAACAGACGGAAATCATGGATTTGTTTCGCAATCCGGCTAAAATATGTTAGCAACAAACATAATTGAATCAATGTATATGGAATTGTACGGCATCATATAGGCAACAAGTATATAGTGGATGCATCATATAAGGCAACAAGTATATAGTGGATGCACCAATGATTTTGGTATGTAAATTGTGTTTAAAACAAGTAGAATGTTACGACCAAAATCACAGTAAATGATATTCTCATAAATAAAAGGTTACCGGTCCAACAGGAAGAGTCGCATTCACAGAATACAGTCACTCCAACAAGTATTACAATGCGAAGGTGATTCAAAAGCACATCACAAACATATAAGGGTTGACAACAGGGGTACCGCCTTGGAATGGTCAGTGGCAAACGGGACCACCGAGGAGTTTAAACCGGATCAAAGGTGCACCAAACCTCACTCTTAACCTGTCATCATCCCTAAACAACAGGAAAGTGTAAATAAAAACTATCCCCGCCGAGTTAGCCCCTTACATTTGAGAACGCTTAGATATGTGTTTCAAGAAGAAACACAGACATGTTCATGTATATATCAAAATATAACCTAAGACGCTAATCTCATATGTACTCGATGACTTGTCTGACGTCAGCGTATCAAGGGGTAAACCGCAAAGGGAACGACAAAACGGAGAAAAATACATTCATCAAACGTTTCCCGCCTTAAAGGATTTAGGAACACGTTCTAGAGTCCACCGCCTGTCTGGTCGTTGCACAATCAAAGAGGAAAGCATAATTGCAAACTGTAGAAGGGTCTACAACTAAGCATGTTGTGCGCCGCAGAATACTTCGGTCGTAACCTCTGTTTATATAAATGTTCTAATAATTTTGATAAATAACACATGAAAATTATCACGACCGATCATCTTCCTAAGTTTGTAAATCACATCTCCATAAAAGACGGGTTGTGATAAACCTTGTCGTAAAAGTGTTTAAGATTGCTATTATATTTTTCGATCAGATCAGTGTTACGATAATAAAACTTAGGACAAGCCTTACGTAAATAATGGTAACGGTAACCCTGTAGGAGGAGTTTTTCAGTAATGTTAATATTACGAAGGCTGAAGTCCCCAACACGGCTACAAGCTCCGGCAAAACGAATTAACTGAGAAATATACACGCCATAAGAAACAGTATTGGGGATATCCCAATCTAAATGTGGATAATTTACAATATCAAAATTGTAATTGGTGCTATCTCCATAGCATTGGAACTATCTCTCTTGCACTGGAGCTATCTCTTCTACGAAATCGCGTATTTCTCCTCCAGAAACGTTTTCCGTGTTATTTAGTTTGTCAACAGGCAATATACGGACATCAGCTGGTTGATATTGGATGTGTTCATGTCGAAATGTAGCGTAAATAGGACAAAGAATGTTGAAAAACCTTGGTGGCGACGATAAAGTTGAGAAAAAAATGCAAAGTTCGAACGGGCTAAAAGTCCCTGGCGATTATGCATCTTTCGAAAACAATTTTGGGAGGTTTGCGAAGCGTAAACATAACTACACGGAACTGCTTTCCCCGATTTTTTCATTTCAAGGCAAATAAAAAAAAAGAATAAATAGCAAAGCATACCCACCCTGTTTACCTGTATGTTTGGCGTTGGAACTACCTCGGAAGTGGCGATGGAGTACTTTTGCATATACCTCCAAACGGAGGTAGCTCCACTGATTACCAGCCGTGGTACTGGTTCTACCCAGGAAAACAATCAAGAAGTACCTTAGAAGCGAATCGCTTACAACAGGTATAGAATACAGTAAGATATTTAGCATCTTTGCTTTGCACATTGTGGGAGGCCAGGGAACCAGGCCAGGTGGTATCATAACGTACCGGATGGAGAAATAATGACTGAATGAGTAAACTGAATTGAATCGAATCATGTTTAACGGCTCATTAATACATTATAGGTTATTTAGAGCCGCCCCAGAGAGAGGGGAAGGTGGTATTAACGCGTAGTAAGTTGTGAAATAATGACTAAAAAAGGAAATTAAATTGAACTGAATCTTGTTTAACGGCTCATCAACACATTATAGGTTCTTTAGATCCGCCCCAGAGAAATTTGAAGGTGTCATTTTAACTTATTGAGAGGAGGAAAATTAAATTTAATATTGTTGAATGGCTCATCAACACATTATAGGTTATTTAGAGCCGCCCAGAGAACGTGAAGCTTATTGAGTGGTGAAATAATCAGAAATATTGACTAAACAAGTAAATTAAATTGAACTGAATATTGTTGCCGGCTCATCAACACATTATAGTTTTTTAGAGCTATCCCAGAGGATAGGGAATTTGGTATTATAACTTAGTGAGTGGTGAAATACTGACTAAATAAGGAAAATTAAATTGAACTGAATATTGTAAAACGGCTCATCAACACATTACAGGTTATTTAGAGCAGCCCCAGAGAGAGTGGAATGTTAGTTCTTGATTACTATGGTATATAGTACAATTATTCATGTGTGTGAAGTTGGCTCGGGGTCCGTGGTTCGACATTCAAACCAAGTTCGAAACCAGTTCGGAGTTCAACATTCGAAGCCAGTTCGGGGTTCAAAATTCAAAACCAGTTCGGGGTTCGACATTCGAAGCCAGTTCGGGGTTCAAAATTCAAAACCAGTTCGGGGTTCGACATTCGAACCCAGTTCGTGGTTCAACATTCAAAACCAGAATTATTATTATTATTATTATTATTATAGCTATTAATCCTGTAACATCTATACCACTTATTCAGTACGGATGTATTGTTAGATATTTTCTTGATGCCTCTGCTGATGTATGCTGATATATACATGTTTAAATTCCATTTGATGATTTGTCGTCATTGATATGTATATTTAGGATGTGGCGAGAGAGGTGGAAATGGTTTATCACGTTTGAAAATGCAAATAGAGCATTTATGATTGTTTTTGAAATGTATGTGTATGTGCTTATATGTCCATGACATGGATATGATTAAGTATAATGCATCAACCCATAAGATTGATATATTTATATATGTTAAGTCACCTTCACCGTGAAATTTTAAATGGAAATTCTGAGGTGTTCGTGTGTTTTGTTTCTACTTTTGTTTCTGTTTTTTGTTGTTTTAAAAAGAAGTAAACAGTATAACTATTTTTATTTTTGGGTCTGATATTTGTTAATACACGTATGTACGAATCTTGCTACGTCCGTTAAAAAGTGTATCTGTATATATTGTATGATCACATAGGCCTATGGCTTACTGATTTTGAAATAAATGTTTCTTCTTCCGTTCTATAATAAGAATGAATGTGTACATGGATGTGAATGTGTGTGTGCGTACTTGTATATGTGTATGTGTGCATGTAACACAACGTAAAGACTACATATTTAATAAAAGTATACAACATAATATATGACATAAATAAATTATTAAGGTTCTCCGACCATGATTTGTTTCATGAACATGTTTATGTTTATTTAAATCGAAATCAATACGCAACAATATATATTTACAATTCACACATTGCAATATCTGTGAAAAGCGAGAATATGATTTTATTTGATGACGTAGAAAACTTTGAACAAGTAAATTAATCCACAGGTAAATGTATTTATCAATTATCTGGTAATAGTTGTGCAGCTATACCATTCGGATTTAACTCATTTCCCCGTGCAGTCAAGCAGAAGTAAAATTAGTATCTACGTCATGCAAATAATACTTATTTTTACATACAACTTAGTAGCTGTTTTACATATATGTTTCTGTCCGGGACTATCAAGAAATGTTTATATTATGTTTAAGAGTTAAATTTATTAATTGATAATACTACAAAAACGGTGGCCATTCATCTTTAACGTAACAATAACAATAAATAAAAATATATATAGTTATAGAAAAACATTATTAGAGACAAGGGAAATATTCCATAACAGACATTGAGTCACTCAAAATATCGAAACAATAGGATCGCATAAGTATTTTATGTGATATTACATGAAGCAAGTTGACTTCCAGACGGTTTTATTGATATACACGCTAATTACAACTGTTCCTTAAACGTAATCGTTAAAGACATTCCACCATGCCTTCTTAAACACTGCACCCCCTAGTTTTAATCTGTTATACAAACATATCCGTGTATAGCTTGTTTCGCATGAAAACAACCTGTGACCTAAGCTTGGTTCGCATGAAAACAACCTGTAACCTAAGAATATGTCAATAATATTCTCATTGTTTTGTATATTTCCCGCTTGAATGGAGATACTGAACTGCAAAATAGCGAGTTGAAAGATACTATAGCTCTATATAAGGCTAGTGGGCGTGTACCGAAAGCGAACGGGAGCGGTTTAACGCTTGGTATACTACCAATTTCAAGCTCGTGAAACATGGCTGGAAACACGTAAATAAGGCAGTTTTATAGTGCACCTATTTCATTTCTTTACTTTCGATCGACAAAGTAACATCAAAAATACACATCCATCCCTGTATGTGTGTCTGTGTGTGTGTGTGTGCGTGTGTGTGCGTGCGTGCGTCCGTTGAGTTATGGTCAGTTCAACGTACACATGTAGATGTAGATGAAGATGTGTGTGTGTGTGTGTGTGTGTGTGTGTGTGATTCAATGCGTTTCTAAGTACATACGTACACCAAAGACCTTCGGAAATAAAACGCCCCAGAAAATATAGATTACAAATTCCAACATTAGAATAGTATACGCTGAAAATATACTGTGTATGTTTTGTTGAAATAACAGAGAAGTAACTTAAAATCCATTAAAATAAATAGTATTTCAGTCTCTTTGGCCTAATGGCTATGTATACGAATTGTCTCGAGTCCGAATCCCGCTTTGAGCGAACTGCTTTTCAATGGTTATGACAGTGCTGTTTTTTAATATCGATGTTGCTACATCGAACTACGGATTAAGCATGTCATGGTATAGATTTCCCTCCTTTACACGGGTTTAAGACCATGTTTCACAAGCTTGAAGTTGGTTGTAAACCAAGCGTAAAACCACTCCCACACGCCGTATATAGAGCTATAGTATCTTTAAATAGCCTGTTTTGACTGCGTGAACTCATTTTTGTTAAGGTTTCAAGTAGATGTGTTTTCTTAGAAATAAATTAAACACTCGTACAACTGGGTACTTAGGATTGTGTTAACTGCTTGCATTAGTGCTGCTTTCGATGTTCCTAATGCTAAAACATGCCAACTGAAATTATTTTGTCATCATGTTTTACTAGGATTACCACAACAAATTTGTTTGCAGTGTTTTTTTCCGAAATCTTTAATGTTAACGCTGAATTACATTTACTTGAATTTCAAACGATATTCAAGTAAAACGGATTAATTTAGGATTATCCATGTTTAATTGTATTATAGACGGAACATCTGCAATAAATGGGTCAAAAGTTTATGTTATTTTATATTATTTCCTACCTATCTTATGAAGTTTATAGTTTAAAGCGGAATTTGATTCATGTAAATATGTATCAGCTCATTTCATGTTTTCTTATAAAAATAAAGTTAACTCTCTAAGGATGCAACAATTTAAACAAAACATAAATATTTTACAAACTATTTGTCAAAACAAAAGACTTATCATACAACTATTCTAAAATATATTTAAACT
The DNA here is from genome assembly GCA_037043455.1 of Cyrtodaria siliqua. Classification (NCBI taxonomy): domain Eukaryota; kingdom Metazoa; phylum Mollusca; class Bivalvia; order Adapedonta; family Hiatellidae; genus Cyrtodaria; species Cyrtodaria siliqua. The sequence continues at coordinate 31,133 of JAWPHD010017621.1, read as the reverse complement.
AAGAAAATTAGTTAAGACACAAAGTGAGAAAGAGGAAAGTTGATCAGTGTAGACATCGTGTTATTATGAGCTTTTAATAGTACATTAAGTTATCTTAATAAACAATGACATTATACTATACATTTTGTCTCTTTTTGGGGCCATAATTTGAAACAAATCGCCTCCAATCATAACATGTTAAAAACCTATAGCGATAGTTGCTCACTGTTGTATAGTTATTTGTCTGTCTTTAACTTAACGTTCGGCTATTGCAATGTGTAAAATTACAATGTTCTCAGAATTTACCTAGTCTTATTGTCGTCTGCTATTGCAAGACGTTCACAATGTAGTTGTACTTTTACACTATCGGGCAGTGCGTCGAATGTGTCCTTCATTCTTTCCTTTTGGCAACAACTGCATCTTTGTTATCACTCCAGTTTGCACAAGCAAACGCGCTTCCGTAAGTCGACTTGCTAGTTATTGTCAGCTTCTCCGTTAAATATCCATCGGTCCCAAATTTCGAAATCGTTGCAATTGCATAGTCTTTCAAATCATCAAATGTGTAAAGGGCAGCCGTTGAAAGGATGGTTAAGCAAACAGACGCCGCCTCGGTGCGGCTATATTCCGATCCGGCCGCATCTTTTAACTTCAGAAACTCTGTCTGTAGCATCAGTTTAAATACATCCTGACACGACCTTATAAGTCGCTGTACCTGGTACTCTTCTGCCAACCTCAAAATGCCGTACACGTTATCAACTGAAATATACAATTACATGCGCGTATCTAAGACAATATATACAATATATGTGCTAGCTTTAGATAAATATCGGTTTGATATCGGTAACTGAAACAAACTATTTAAAGATTGTATTATTCGAGTGAAATAATTTTATACTGAGGTGAGAAAAAAACAGATCTGTAAACAAACAAACTCATTGCCGTTTTATAACAATATTAAAATATAAGGTTTCTGTAACTCTTCTACGTTTAAAATGTAAATTTGTGATGGTAAAACTAAATACAAAAGCAGAACAGGAAATATAGCTTTAACTGAAGGCAATCCCATTAAAGTCTGTCATTCAACAAAATCAACAATTTCAACAACAAAATTGAGGGAAGATATGCGATACCACAAACATAAAAGGGTTGACAACTGGGTGCCACCTTAGAATGGTCAGGGCATAAAGCCTTCGGGTTTATCTAGGTTCTAGGGTGCACTCAAACCTTACTCTTACCATATTGCCATTCTAATTAAACAAATCAGCGTAAATAAGGAAATCCCCGCAAGGGTATATCCTCTCAAACTAGGCAACATCAACTGGCAATATAAGTAAAACATAAAGATGGTCATATATGTATGAATATAAAAAGTACTCAATGCGTATTCTGAGAAACAGTTGAATATACCATTAAGGGAACGAGAAGGCAATATTTAAGACAATCGCTAAACGTTACCTTCCTTTTCAGAAGTAACCTTAAAGCTACAGAGTCTCTATATCAATCGTTTTATTCTTAATAATAACACAAGAAAACACAAGAAAACCTTGTTTATTAAATGCATTATTGTTTGGGGCGCTTATTTCAGCCAAGTATTTTTTGACTATATTGACAAAATTCATCTAACCTAAATAAGTTGTATATCAGTGAAACAGACATTTTAGTGGTAAATAAAAATACCTCATTTTTCAAAATCAGTTGAGAAATAAACATTTCTTACGCGAAAGCTGTTTTTGATGGGACATTTTCAATGCAAAATTCTGCTGCGTGAAAAAACTGAAGAAAAAAAATATTTTAAGAATTTTTATCCAAAAATGGTTTAAAATTGTTGGATATTTGTAAATTAAGACACCCTGAAAGTTTTATAGCAAAATATGAAGACTAACTGAAGTTATAAGAAATTTCTTAGTTGTCTACTGTCCCAATAACAGGGAATTTACATGGGGGGCAAAAACATAAAAAACATATTTGGGCTGTAAAATATTTGTTTTTCAACCGATTTCAACTTTCAATATACACAAAACATGTCACTACATCAATAAAACGTATAAAGGTCAATGTCACTTATAATGTCATTAGCAATGTTCAAAGCTATTCAATTGTCGTGAACATCTAACAGTCACTTCTTGCTTCCAAAACCACAAAATAAAGACAGTTTTACAGAATATAGTTTTATTTCAGAAATCGTTAAGTAGCATGTAAAAATCACAACGAAATTATATAAAAAAAAAAACACGTTATTCTCTATAGGCCAACACAGACAGGAATGCCGCCAAAAACCAAATTTCTTATGAGGAGGGTTACGTAAGTATGCCATTAAAAACATGATTACAACTCAAGTTCGATTCTATGACATTATTTAACGTATACGTTTATATTTAAGAACGCTTAAGACGTCTGTCTTGATTGCCTGTTTTGGTTGACTGTGTACTCTAACTAAAAAGTCTGCAAAAAAGTGCTGGCAGTATAGCTGGTTAAAACAAGGAAATCGGTAGAACCGATGGATGCTCCCCGAAGTGTATCCTCAACTTATCACATGGCCTTGTATCACCCAGCAGTTTTCAATTTACAGATCCATTAAAGTAGTGTTTGACTTATGCTTCGGACAAGAATTACATGTACAAAATTACAAAGGGCAATAACTCTAATTAGAATGAGGACAGAGTTCGGTTCTTGCACCCTGCACTTTCTCTCATCGCTTTCTATCATTGGGTGAAGGTTCATTGCAATCCCATCAGTAGTTTTGAAGTAATGCTTCGGACAAAAATTATAAGTATAAAATTACAAAAGGCAATAACTCTAATTTGAATGAAGACAGAGTTACGGTTCTTGCACCGTGCACTTCCTCTCATTGCCCTCTATCATTGTTTGAAGTTTCATTACAGTTTCATCAGTAGTGAAGGTTATGCTCCGGACAAAAGTAGGAGACGGAAAGACGGAAGGACATAAGAACGGAAGGACGGACGGAAGGACGGACGGACAAAGCGGCAACTATATCCTCCCCCGAAAACTTCAGGGAGCATAAAAATGAAATATTTTTATACACTTAACAAATTAATAAAACGCCTCTAATCAACCAAGTTTGGCTGGTATTGAAAGCGTTTAAGCGTTGGTGCTTTTGCTATAAACACTCGAACCAAGTTTGGTAAAGAAACATGATGGTACAATGTCTCAACAAGGAAAATCAAGGCCATAACTCTGGGTTTATTGGGTTCTACCTGGCTGTTTTTCGAACTTGTTCGAGATAATCTGGCCAATTTGGTAAAGATCAAGTGAAAAGTCAAGACACTGTCGTCTTAACGAGGTAAAATATAGTATATTTAAAAAAGCAAGGGCCATAACTGCGGTGGTAATAGTCCTATTCGACTGGTTTTCTAACATGTTTGAGCTGTTATTTCTATTAACAATCTGACAAAGTTTGGGAAAGATAGGATGCAACATGGACGTGCTAGAGTGATAACAAGACAAAATATATACATAGCAATTTTCGTCAATTCCAGGGCCATAAATGCGGTGTTACTGGTTCGGTCTGGCTGGTTTTGCTGGTCAATTATCAGCATACATTTCAGTAATGACATAAACATTACTGCAAAGCGTTAGCACCTTTTAATAACGAATATAAAGCAAATATTATAGAAAATACATCCCGGTCGCTACCATGATGATTATGTCAAAAATAAACACTGTATACCTGCAATTTGGTATATGGCGTGTGCTGTACGGCTCAAACAAGATTAATGGCGCTAAAGACAACGTAAACAGCTGCAACATGCGTGGCTGTAGCAACATACGTTGCTGTACCAGTTGACACTTTTCATTGCGATGTTATTGCGTAGTAATTTGTGTCCGAAGCAAAGGAGAGCACCCGTCAGTGACAACAACAAAAATGCTGTGATACAAAGTAGATATAAACATCGAACAGGAAAAGTAGCATTCAAGGATGACAGTCAACCACAAACACATACAGAAACAAAGAACAACTTTAAAGATGAATAAAAAGCAAGATAAGACATCACAAACACAAACGGGTCGACAATAGGGCTACCGCCTTGGAAGGTCAGTGGCAAAAAAGGCTGCTGGGGGTTTAAACCAGGTTCTAGGGTGCACCAAATCCTCTCTTACCCTATTGTCATCCCAATAAACGGGACAGTGCAAATAAAGATAATCCCCGCCCGCTTATAATCTTTAACAAACAAGGCAGCATTAATAGGCAATATAAGAGTATAACACATGAATGACCATATATACATGTATATAAAAGCCTAGAAAGCCACAAAGTAATTACTCTTTGACTTGCAGAAGCCAGAGCACCAAGAGAACAAACCATTAAGGATACGATATGACACACGATTAAAGACAAACATCAAACGCTACCGTCCTATAAGGCTTTAGGTAGACGTCATCATAGGGTCCACAATCTGACCGGTCTTTCACAATCAGAGGAAAGCATAGTGGCGAACTGTTAATGGGTCAACCAATAAAAAGTACAGGCTCGCCATAACGTTTGAACATGATATCTTTTGATTGGGTTTAATAGATAAAGAAAGTGAAAATAAAGAAGCCATCTAGATGTTTCATACCTAACTAGCAAACTATCAATCTTGGCGTATTCTGTTACATTGTGCGGTAATAAAAGCATATGCTTACCAGATATAACAATAAAGACAATCTCTCAAGTTAGGTTTTTATTTTATTTGTTCTTTAGTTAGTTTAAATTATGCAAATCTGATCCCTCCCATTGACTTATCTGAATAAAACAATGAACACAATCACAACAATAGTTATAAATAAAGTAGAAACTATCAAAACAATATATGAAGAAAGACAAAAATATCGGACAGGGAAAGCAGCATTCAAGGACGACAGTCTACCACAAAACACAAAAACAAACAAGCAAACAGACAAACGAGAAGACAAAAGTAATAAAAAATGCAAACGACATCACAAACACAAAAGGGTTGACAATAGGGCTATCGCCTTGGAACGGTCAGTGGCAACAAAGGCCACTGGGGGTTTAAACCGGTTCTAGGGTGCACCAAACCTCACACTTACCCTACTGTCATCCCATTAAAACAGGACTGTGTAAATAAAGAAATCCCCGCCATGATCTAATCTCTAACCAACAAGGCAGCATCAATAGGCAATATAAATAAAACACAAATATGCTCGTGTAAATATAATACAAAAAACAATAGCCTAGAAAGCCACAATGAAGGTACTCAATGACATAGCAGAAGCCAGAACAACAAGAGAATAAACCATTAAGGGCACGACAAGAAAGATCATAGACAAACATCAAACGCCACCGACCCAATGAGCTTTAGGTAGGCGTCATCATAGGGTCCACAGCCTGTACGGTCATCGTACAATTAGAGAGGAAAGCATAGTGGCGAACTTTAAAAGGGTCCACCACCAAGCATGCAGTACGTTGCAAAATGATAGGGTCATAACCTCTTTTGACAAACTTTTTAACAAGTTTAACAAAGATAGTATGAAAGTGATCATGACCAAGAATCTTACGAAGTTTATAAATCACATCACCATAGAAATCAGGTTGTGATAGTCCTTGTCGCAGAAGAGTCCTTAAATTACTTTTATATTTGGAAAAAGATCAGGGTTACGATAATAAAATTTTGCAAAGTTTTTACGACGTTTGTGGTAACGGTAACCCTGATTGGGCAGCTTTTTAGTTATACAAAGATTACGAATATTAAAGTCCTCAACTCGAGTACAAGCTCTTGAAAAACGAATAAGTTGAGACACATACACCCCATAAGAAGTTGCTCGGGGAACATCTCCATCCAAGTGGGGGTAATTAACAATGTCAAAATTAAAATCGTCTCTCTTGTCATAGATTTTGCTAATTATTTCACCATTTTCAATCGAAAGATCTAAATCAAGAAAAGAAGAGTTATTATCAGATATAGTAGCTTTATTAAGGTGAAGTTCTTTAGGATAAATATTATCAACCATAGTTGGAAAGAAAGGGTTGTCAATGTTCAGTATGTCATCCAGATATCGAGAGGTGTCATTAAAAGCTTTCAATAACATCTGCCTGGGTATCTGGTGAAAGACTCAACATGAAATCCCTTTCATAGCAATATAAAAACAAATCTGCGACAAGTGGTGCACAGTTCTAACCCATAGCGATACCAACAATTTGTCTATAAACGGTGGTACCATACCTGACAAAAATAGTATCTAATAGGAAGATGAGTGCTTCACAAACTTCATAGCAAGTCAATATCCGTGGGTAAACACATGGTGTCAAGTGTTAGAAACACAGCTGCTACATAATAAGTTAGACAGGTTTTGACCTCCAGTGTGGTATACATTAATGCCCCAAAGATTTACTCACAAAGGGACACATGTCAGTAGTTTGTGAGGGTGAATTTTTCTGTACTATAAGGAGTACCTCAAGGGACTATTTTGAGACCGATCTTATTTTTATGTCATATCGACGACTTGTCTGACACTATTCACTCCCAAGTAAGACTATTTGCGGATGGTTGCCTGTTGTGCAGACCTATCCGACAGAGTAAGACAACAAACTACTACTAGACGGCGTATCCTCTCTAGAAAAATAGGGCATGAGATTCGGCACCAGAAAACGGTACCTCTTGAGCATCAACACCAAATCTAGCCACATCTATTAACCCCTTTCTTGGAGTAAACATGTCAGAGGACCTCAAGCGTGGACCCCATATTACAGTTGCCAAGAAAGCAAACTCCATAGTATGCTTCTTCAGAAGGACAGATTCAGATTCTGGCCCAAAACATGCGTACATCAGTGATAGAATATGCCTCGATTTTTTGGGATCGCTACCTCTCCAAGACATGAATGTGCTGGAACACATCCAAAATCCGACTGCTAGATTTATCTCCGGCTAGTACAAGACCATGAAGGGAAGGTGTGTGTTGATGATGCTGGTAAAGCTGGACATACCTTCCCTATACGAACGGCACCGGTAGTGTGTCTTTTAATAGTTCATAGTCTATACTCTGGGTTGAAAATGTATTTTAATATACAAGGTTCTGTTAAAAATGTATCCTTTTCTGTATGTCATCATTACATTCATAACATAGTTCATATATTTTCTTCACAGATCTCTGGCTTTGAGAATATAAAACAGTCCCGTTCCTTTTAATTCTTCGGTATAAGGACAGAGTGGATTGTTCATCTTGTAACGCAACATTTTGTGACACCTAAAATTAACACACATCAACTGAAATCATTAGCACATTAAACACTTTTGTCGTACAGTCAACTCCATGACCTTATTTGTGTCGTAAACACGAAGTTATCGACGATAAACGTAATCGACGACAACTAAGCTATTAAATAAATGCTTCCTACTTACGTAATATTTGCTATTCTTGAAGATTTGATGTATAAAAATAGATAATTATTCTTTAAACACTATAAAAAAGATTACAAATGAAGGCATGTGATTTCACTGAAGGCTCAACCGATTAGATTGTTCTTCTAGAACTTTTTGCATTGTTACCTAACCACAATAATGAAGACAGTCGATACAACTGCATGCATGTCTGCATGTCTCTACATGATGGGCGCAATGAATAAAAGAAATGCTTCTTCATACATGAAGAAAATAACAAAAAATATTTTATGATAAGCAATGAAATACTGTATTTTATCAGTGAAATAAAAGTGTTATTCCACACTGTGGAATATTATACAATTATGGACTTTTCAGCTGTTATACATGATGTGATATGCACCAAAAAAATCATTATTGACCGAGACGATAGCCGAGGTCAATAATGATTTTTTGGTACATATCAACATCATGTATAACAGCTGAAAAGTCCATAACTGTTTTATTATATAACCCTCAATTTACAATTATATAAAACAGGTCAATATCAAAAAAACAATTATATAAAACAGGTCAATATCAAAAAAACAGGTCAATATCAAAAAAACAGGTCAATATCGCTAGATATTTTTTCTAAAAAATTACTTTTTAGCCAATGAAAACGCGTCTATTTATAGGTTATATAATAAACAGTGTTATTTCCACAGTAGCTGCCGGGACTACTTTTTTAATGTACAACCAACACAAATGCACAGTAACGCGACCCACAAGATATTCCAACTGTTATACTGTTACATCCACTGTTTATTTATTTACTTTCTTTCTATGACGTTAACGGGTTCATAAACAAGTAACGTCATGTAACGTTTCGTTACGTCATCGTGAACAGGGCGCATAGCCAGGTGTGTAAAACGGTTTAGTTACTGAAATTGCTTAAATAATTGTTTGTAAAATCATAAAATAAAAAGAAAAGGTGTTGTTTTGTCGTAAATAACATATTTTATTTCATCTCGAAGTGGTTTTCCCACTTCTCGATGAAATAAAATATGTTATTCACTCCAAAACAACAAATATCCTCTATGTACTCACGATATCGTCTGTCAATTGTTGTGATCCCCCACTGTGTACATATTCAACCAATAGCGCTGCCTAAGCAGCGCCATCAACCTCTACCCCCTGATATAATGATGATTAAACAATACTCAGAGCCTTTAAAGGCCAATTTTAGAGGCCGGAGTAGTGAAAAGTATTTGAGAATGTACCACCGATATCTGTATATAAATATCGGGCTCAACGATCTCCAAGGATCGGAATGGATAACAGATAACTTATTGCAACTATTTACCTTCAACGTGTACTTCTCATTTAAAGAAAGACCCAGGACTGATATACTTTATATATATTTCAGTACTACCTAAATTAGGCAAAAAACAAGAAATTTGGTAACAAAAATTAAACTGACTCACATTAAGTTTACTCAAGCTCAATATATATGATCCTATTCTATGTATATGAAGAAAAATGCATGATATATGCGGAAATAAAGAGGAATATTACCTTAATTGCCTTGCAGATCCTCGGAAAAAATGGCAGATTTTGGTTGGGAAATTTACTAAGAACAACTTTTTCCAAACTGTATTGCTAATAACTATCTTAAAGATAATGATATTACACTCAATGATAAAGATAATGAAATAAAAACCTTATGTCACCATAGGCAGTTATAACCTTAACTTATCTAAAAATGTATAGGTTTTGGAGCAAACAAACATATACTTGTTTCTTTACGGTTAAGTTCTACATTACCCCTTTTTATTTAAATCGATTCCACATGTGTAACATTAGTATACAGTCATCAAGTCAGTAGTATTTATGTTTTATGTTAATTCTTACCTTTCACGCAGACATTTATGCGTTACGTATGAAAAGGCACTAAACGAATAAATCTCTCCGTGGTCTGCACCAAAATACTGAAGCAATACTTAATTGTAGTGTATCAACAAATAACTTAATTATCTAAACAGTTAATAAGGTTAATTATAATGAAATATAGTGAAAAATACGTAAATTTTTGAAAAAGTAAGTTATTTGTGTACCTTTTTGCTCTTAGACAGTTATGCGCGAAAAAAGTGCGCATAAATGTCTTTAAAGTTGCATACGACTGATTATATACCGTATCCACTGCATATTAGAGGATATACCGTTTACTGTTTTCGAGGATGTATTGTTAATACATTCAGCGTTTTGACGGAAAATCTGCCCGGTGCAGGATAGGGCATACACGTTATACTCATTCATATTTATTACAAGGTGAGCAATTACCAGAATGTATACCCTGCTTTGCACCGATAACGGTCAAACACATCTTGTTGGAATGTGTAGACTTTGATCCTATGCGTCACAGGTACTACAATGTTAATACTATGAAATAGTTATTTGATACCTATAGATTTTAGTCTTGTTTTAGATTTTCTGCAAGAAATCAGACTATATAAATCATTATAATATGTTCTTATATATATTTACTTGTTTATATACCCTTTGACGGGCATTTGTTGATTTACATATATAGTTTATATTACTACCAAGTCATACCTTATTTGTAAATAGTTTTATCTTTAAATATTTACATTAATCTTTAACTACTACTTCATTTCTTCATCTGTCATCAGTTTTTGCGCGCAATATGACCTTTTTATGTGTCGACGTGCCTTAAAACACCATTCATTCATTCATTCATATACGGAAAATCTATACCGGTCCGTGGGGGATATACCGTAATCCATAAACAGAAAATGCATTTTCTTGTATAGAATTACTCAAAATACAAGACCATGACTTTCAGCAATCACACTAGCCTTTGTTTAGTGCTGTTTGGCGGCCATAAAAAGTTGCCCTCACTACAAATCAGTAGTGTTACTACTTACTGCCCTTTGAGATCAAAAAGTGCAGTCTTTGTGTCTTTAAATTAGAATATCTCTTAAGCCGGTGCTAGGAGGCGTGAGGGGTATTGCACTTTACATTACCGCTCATGAACAGGCTCAATAAAACCGAGTCTGTTACTTTTATCTCTTGTTTATGGTTGTTGCTTCCAATGGGTCCCCTTTTTATTCCCAGCCGCCGCAGGCCGAAGGGGGATAAAGTAATGCCCTGCGTTCATTCGTCCGTACGTCTATCCGTCCGTCCCATTACGTGTCCGCTCAATAACTAAAAAAACTACTAATGGGACGGCAGTCAAATTTCACACAATGATAGAGGGCAATGCAAGAACCATAACTTTAAATTCGAGTTATTGCACTTTGTAATGTTATACATATAATTTGCATCCGCTCAATAACGCAACAACTATTTGATGGACTGCAACGAAATTGCACATAATGCTAGAGAGCAATGAGAGAAAGTGCAGAGTACAAAAATCGTAACTCTGTCTACATTTCAATTAGAGTTATTGCCCTTTGTAATTTAACGCTTATAATTCGTGTCCGCTCCATAACTCGAAAACTATTAATGTGACTGCAATGACAATTTAACACAATGATAGATAGCAATAAGAGGACGTGAAGAGCTCCAATACTATAACTTTACCTTCATTTAAATTAGAGTTATTGCCCTTTGTAATTTAATGCTTATAATTCGTGTCCGCTCCATAACTCAAAAAACTATTAATGTGACTGCAATGACATTTAACACAATGATAGATAGTAATTAGAGGACGTGCAGAGCTCAAATACCATAATTCTACCTTCATTTATATTAGAGTTATTGCTCTTTGTAATTTTAACCTTATAATTTGTATCTATTCCATAAATAAAAACTACTAATGGGACAGCAATGAAATTTCACACAATGATAGCGAGCAATGAGAGGAAGTGCCGAGTGCAATAATCATAACTCCATTTTCATTTAATATAGATGTGTATGAAAACGTAAGAAAGGTCACACAATGAAAGAGGGAAATGAGAGTACGCTCAGAGTGCAGGAACCATAACTCTGCCTTCAATTAAATTAGAGTTATTACTCTTTGTAATGTTGTCCTTATAATTTGTGTCCGCTCCATAACTCAAAAACTACTAATGTGACTGCAATGAATCTCACACATTGATAGAGGGCAATGAGAGGAAGTGCAGAGAGTAATAACCTTAACTCTGTCTTCATTTATTTGGATTTATTGCCCTTTGTAAGTTGATACTTATAATTCGTGTCTGCTCCATAACATGAAAACTACTAATGGGACTGCAATCAACTTTCACACAATGATAAAAGGCTATGAGTGTAAGAGAAGAATGTAATAACCCTAACTCTGTCTTCATATAATTGAAAGCTATTGCCCTTTGTAATTTTATACTTATAATTATTGTCCAGAGAATAACTCAATAACTATTAGACTGGAATGAACCATCACACAATGATAGAGGGCAAGTAGACGAAGTGAAGATTTCACTTACCATAACTCCATCTTCATGGGCTATAGAGTTGTTGGCATGTGTAACTCTATACTTAAAATTATTGTTCAAAGCATAGCTCCAAACCTACTAATGGATCTGCAATGAAACACAATGACAGAGAGCAATAAGAGGATGTGGAGAACGCAAGAATCATAACTATATGTTTATTTAAATTAGAGTGTTTGCCCTTTGTTATTTTGTACTAATTATTCTTGTAGGGTTCATTCCTTAAAAGCTACTAATGCTACTGTAATGAAACTTCGCACGAAGATAGAGGGCAATGAGAGGAAGTGTAGAGTGGATTAGAGTATTGAAATTAGAGTTACTGCCTTTTGTAGTGTTATATTTATATGTTTTGTTCATTTTACTTTCTGCTTTATGTGCACTGCCTGCATAAACAACCGCTTTATTCCAATGACAACTTTAAATACCCCATGGGTATACATAAAACTCACCAAAGAAGAGGATATCATGTTGATCTATATTTCAATAGTTTTCTTTAAAATATCTCGCTCTGTCTAAAATCTGGTTCCGTATTTGGAAACTTAGGCCCGCCCATCCCGTGAATATAACTGACACATAAAAGTCAAACAAGATAAACGGAAATGGTCAGGTGTGTGAGTTCGGCGGGGACAGGTTTCCAAATACAGAATGAGATTTCAGACAACAGTGAGATATTTCGAGATGAAAACAATGACAGTGCGGATGGAGTCGTTTCATAAAAGAATATACCTATATACTCTACAAAGTGATAAAGTGTCATAGCTCTGTGGTAGATACGCACCATCGGAGCTATGAATCTCGCAGCTATGATTCGACGCTCTGTTGAGTTATATATATTTTTATCCAGCGAGTGTTTTAGTCAAAAATACAAAATAACGAACAGAATATTCTATTTAGACGCTTCCTCTTCACGTTATTGTTGTCAGTTTACTTAATACACGGCGCCGTTTTTTGGAAAACATTTTAAATGACTTCAGATAGGAATGCGGTTGCAACGTGTTCATACTGCAAGTAATACACCTTAAAACAAACATGGCTTAGTTACATTCATTTTTATAAAGTAAGCTTTCAAATATGATTAATATTAACCTCTGGCTATAAATGTACTGTAGGATATATATTGCATCTTTTTAACTCTAAAGTCGTCGTATACAAACACAATGATTCAGCCTTTATTTCATAGTTGATACACTTGTGTAATATGAATATTTAAGTAATGGTTTCATTGCACACCGAGAAACCATGTTATGTACATTATATGATACATATTGGTCTTTCATTATGTATTGACATTAACGCAAGCGTTTGTTTCGTGCTGTGTGGCGGCTGTAAAACGTAGTCCCGACTACAAATCATTAGTGTTATTATGTACTGGTCATTTGGGGTCATCACGCCCAATCTTTGAAGTAGGATACCGCTTAAGCCGGAGAGCGTGAGATGTGTGACACCTTATATAACCTCTTATGAACAGACCGAGTCTGCTACTTTTCTCTATTGTTTGTGTTTGTTGCTTCCAATGGATCTCATTGTCAATACAGTTGTATATATTGACATTCACACTATTGTTTTTTTAGTGCTCTGTGGCGGCTGTAAAAGTCGCCCCGACTGGAGATCAATAGTGTTATCCCTTACTGGTCTTTTGGAATCATCAAGCCCAACCGTCGTGGCTTTAAAATAGAATACCGCTTAATCCGACGCACCTTATATTACCTCTCAATACCGAGTCAGCTGCTTTTCCCTAAGGATGTCCTTCTGTTTCGTAAAATGTTGCCATTGCCTACAGATTTAAAAGAAAATTGCATACGGATTCTTATGCAATGTTAACGAAACACTGAAGAGCATAGCATAGCGGTATTCATATCAGGGCCTCTCCATCTGCTGTTCGGTAAACCATTTTTTATTTACCACGGTTCTTTTAAAATTGTCTATGAACGTTATAAGTCAATTCTGGTAACCTGCTTTATACGCAGAACTATGCGACCATTTTTGAAACTCTCCGTTCCAATGTGGTAGCCCTATTGTAAAACAATTTGTTTTTGATAAGTCTTATCCTGCCTTTTATTCATCTTTAAAGTTGTTCTATGTTTATGTGTGTGTTTGTGATTGACTGTCGTCCTTAAATGCTACTTTTCCTGTTCGGTTTGTTTATCTACTTTTCCTAATGATATGGTCAAGATGGAAAACATTGATATACATTCATCCATGTCTACCAGAGAAACAGCTTCGTTCATTGACATTCCAAAGCTAGTCTTACACACGCGTGCCATATTGTTATTTCCTAGTACTGAGGTTTTCCATTTCACGAATTAACTAATGTGTGTCGTCTAGTGATACACTGATGTGTGTATTTCGTTCGTTAGTGAGACAATCTAGCTCTAAATTCGTTATCGGTTGAATCGTGTTTTCCCTGCTCGATCACTTTGATAAAACTGCTTCGATAGCAAACGCTGTTGTTACCATCAGCCCGTGAAAGATTCAGTGCGCGAGATTGCCTATAGTGGGAATGACATGGATTTTAATTTACACAAAATCCATATCCTGCCCTTGTGACACAATTTAGGAATGGATTGTTTCGGGAAATCACTGTCATATCCAAATGGACAGAAATGTCCGTATCCTCAGATTTTTTTTTTATAATAAATAAATAGTATATCCATGAGATAGTAATATCGTATTAATGTAGAGATATTCATATAGTATTAATATAGTAAGAATGCTCTCCCTGGGGATATGATTATCGCCCTTGGCGAAACCGAGGGTGATACTCAATTTCCGAATGGTGAACATTATTACTATTACCCTCTCGTGGAATGTGGTATTTATTTTATTTTACCAAAATCATCTCATGCCAAAATAAGTTTCATTTTCAATACAGAAATATAGATTTCACTTTATATCGCAAAACCGTTGGTGGCGAGACACATCCTATCATCACCTGTGAACTGTATGTCAAGTGTAATAACAATCCATGAACGATTTTAAAGTGAAAGCCACATGAAGAAATATAAAAAGATCGGACAGGGAAAGTAGCATTCAAGGAGGACAGTCAACCACAAAACACAGAAATAAACACGTAAACAGACAAACAAGAAGGCAAAAGTGATAATAAATGCAAACGACATCACAAACACAAAAGAGTTGACAATAGGGCTACCGCCTTGGAACGGTCAGTGGCAAAGTAGGCCACTGGGGGGTTTTAAACCGGTTCTAGGGCGCACCAAACCTCACACTTACCCTACTGCCATCCCAATAAAACGGGCAAGTGTAAATAAAGAAATCCCCGCCATGATCTAATCTCTAACCAACAAGGCAGCGTCACTAGGCAATATAAGTAAAACACAAATATGCTCGTTTATATATAATACAAAAAAACAATAGCCTAGGAAGCCACAATGAAGATACTCAATGACTGTGCTCGGCCGTTTCCAAAGGTCCATTATCATACTCTTATTTTTTGGCAGAAGCCAGAGCAACAAGAAAATAAACCATTAAGGGCACGACAAGAAAGATCATAGACAAACATCAAACGCCACTGTCCCAATGGGCTTTAGGTAGGCGTCATCATAGGGTCCACAGCCTGTCCGGTCGTCGTACAATTAAAGAGGAAAGCATAGTGGCGAACTGTAAAATGGTCCACCACCAAGCATGCAGTACGTTGCAAAATGATAAGGTCATAACTTCTTTTGATAACATTTTTAACAAGTTTAACAAAGATAGTATGAAAGTGATCATGACCAAGAATCTTACTGTTTATAAATCAAATCACCATAGAAGTCAGGTAGTGATAGTTCTTATAGAGTGAAAAATTCTAGGTCAAACAAAGGGCCATAACTCTGTAATAAATTCGACAATAAATGGTGAGTGAGTTAGAGGGACATAATCAGTCGTTATGAGTATATGAAGTTTGGGAACAACCCAAAAGTGTTTGAGATATGCAATTATTAAAAATGTATTTCGGGACGGAAAGCGACGCAACGGGACGCGACGGGACTAACATGTGCGACGGGACGTTACGGACAACGTGTTTCCTATATAGCCCGCACTTCATTTTTTGAAAGCGGGGGTATAATCAATATTACCGTATGTCTCTTTTATTTACATTTGCGACATGTTCGATTATATATATTTATACATCTTGCGGCTGTTGAAATATGAATTTTCATCATAATAAATTGCACTAAATATAGTAAGTTACCAATTGTCCAAAGAGAGGCAAATCTTTCTTTTTTTTCTACTTCTGGAAATGCTAGTGCTACCTATCTGCAGAAACGCTGTGCATTACACGATGCCTGAAGTCCTGCGTTACACGTGGATGCATCAATACCAGAATTCGCCAGAAGACAAGCTGGTGAAATTACAAAAGACAACTTCTACAAAGAGGCATGCGGTTTATGTATAGGGTACGTAACTTTATTTTCGACACATATTCAAATAACGTTATCAAATTTGATTCATAAATCAAGAAATAAAATAATTGAGCGGGTTTATGAGAGGTTATGACCCTATCAATGTTTACTGGTTGACCCATTTACAGTTCGCCATTATTCTATTCTCTTTGATTGCACAATGCCCGAACTGATTTCGGACCTATGATGACATGTACCTAAATCCTGAGAAAACGGTAAAGTTGGATGTTTGTCTCCAATCGTGTCTTTTCGTACCCATACTGGTTTATTCTCTTGTTGCTCTGGCTCATTGAGTACTTGCTTTATGGTTTTCTTTTTTTTCTGTTTTTATTGTTCTTACTTTCTATTGTTTTCTTTTTTTAGCTCTACTGGCCAGTTAAAAATGCTATATTTTGCATCGTTAAGACGATAGGGCCATCAGTTTTCATCCGATCTTTACCAAACTTTACCAGATTGTTAATATCAAGGAAAGCCCGGAAAATGTTGAAAACCAGCCAGATTGGTCCATTCACAATGCATTTATGGCCCTTTATTTTCAGAAATATGCTATATTTTGCCTCGTTAAGACGATAACGCCTTCAGTTTCCATCAGATTTTTACCAAACTTTACTAGATTGTTAATATCAATGAAAGCTCGGAGGAAAAGTTCGAAATCCAGCAAGATTGGTCCATTTACACCGGAGTAATTGCCCTTCATTTTCTGAATATGCTATATGTTGGCCTCATTATGACGAAAGGGCCGGATTTCAGTTTGATTGATTTTGGTGGAGCTATGCTCCTTTAACGGTTTTAATACACAAACTGTGTCAAGACTAGTTCTCCTGAACCCCTGGCCGGATTTAAATGAAACTTTTTAGGGCTGATCAGTTCCAGGTCCAGTTGCGCATATCATCGCCGTGTTCCAGTTAAATGACTTTTGACAGAGTTATGGCCCTCTAAAGGTGTTAATACACAAACTTTGTCTGGACTAGTTCTCCTGAACCCCTCGCCGGATTTCTTGAAACTTTGCAGGGATGATCGACACCAGGCCCAATTGTGTATATCATCGTCGTGTTCCGGTTTAAATATTTTCTCGGAGTTATGGCCCTTTAAAGTTGTTTGATAAACATACGTTTTCAGGGTTAGTTCTCCTGAACTCCTGGCCGGATTTCAACGAAACTTGACAAGGATGATCAGTATCAAGCCTGGTTGTGCATATCATCGCCATATTCCGGTTGAATGCTTTTTGGCAGAGTTATGGGACTTTAAATGTTTTAATACTCAAACTTTGTCCAGATTAGTCTCTTATGAACTCCTTGCCGGATTTCATCGAATCTTGCCGGGGATGATCAGTATTTATACTTATAATTGGTGTTTGTTTCTATGCGTGTTTTTGGTTGCTGCATTTCATGTTCGAGATTTATTCATCCTTGTATATTGTTCCAAATCAATACCTTGTGGGTGGATATTGAAAATCATTTCATACCAAGGAGCAGCGGTTTGGGTGTTATTCTAGTCACATACACCAGATTTATATATCTCACAAAATAAAACCGCTGGAAATATTTTATTTTTTGTTTTTTTCATTATTTGTTTTTATATCGGAGATAGATTTTTATGTAAACGATATACACATTTTCGAAAATAAGTATGAAAATCGAACAGGAAATGCAGCTTTCACAGAAAACCCACAAACACGCAAAAGGACAAGCAAGCATGAATGGCAATGTTAACAAAGAATAAAGGCATATGACGTCACAAACACAAAAAGGGTTGACAATAGGGCTACAGTCTTGGAGCGGTCAGTGGCAAAAAAGGCCGTGGGGATTTAAACCAGGTTCTAGAGTGCACCAAACCTCACACTTACCCTACGGTCGTCCCAATTAAACGGGACAGTGTAAATAAAGAAATCCCCACCATGAACTATTCTCTAACCAACAAGACAGCATTAATGAGCAATATAAGTAAAACATAAAGATGCTCGTGTATATATAAATACAAAAAGAAGCAATAGCATATAAAGTCACAAAGAAGGTACTCAGTGACTTGGCAGAAGCCAGAGCAACAAGAGAATAAACCATTGAAACACGACAAGACAAGATTGCAGACAAACATCAAACGTCACCGTCCTTTTGGGCTTTAGGTAGACGTCATCATAGGGTCCACAGCCTGTCCGGTCATCTCACAGTTAAAGAGGAAAGCAAAGTGGCAAATTGTAAATGGGTCCACCACCAAGCTTACAGTGCGTTGCAAAATGATAGAGTCATAACCTCTTTTGATAAACCTTTAAGCAAGTTTAAAAGTGAATTACCACCCTTTTTGTAGTATTCTCAATTAACAAATTTAACTCTTGAACATCATATGAACATTTCTTGATAGTCCCGGAGAGAAACATATATGTAAAACCACTACTAAGTTGTATTTAAAAATTAGTATTGTTTGCATTACGTAGATACTACTTTTACCACTGCGTGACTTCACGGGGAAATGATGTTAATCTCAACTGCATAGCTGCAAAACTATTGTCAGATAATTGTAAATACATTTACCTGTGGATTAATTTACCTGTTCAAAGTTTTCTACGTCATCAAATAAAGTCTTATTCTCGCTTTTCACAGATATTGCAATGAGTGAATTATAAATACATGTATGTATTGTTGTGTATTGATTTCGATTTAAATAAACATTTTCATGAAACAAAACATAGCTGGAGAACACTGACACTGGACAATGGCAGAACCAAGAGCATTTATGGTCGCAAATCGACGACCTGACAGTATTTTCTTCAGTCTTGGAAAGAGAAAACAGTCGCCTGGAGTCGAGTCTGGCTGTGCTAGCTCTACCACTTTTTCCTCTCGTAGATATTGCTGTACATCTTGGCATTTGTGTGCTGCTGCATTGTCATGCAAAAGCCAGATACCTCGCAGCCCTGTCGCAGGTCGGATTTTTCATAGAAATGTTTAACCTTTTTCAATACAACGTTTTTGTAAAAGTGTCCAGTAATATATCGACCACTTGGAGTTGGAATTTGAACAACGGAATCTCTAGAATTAAAATACATTGAGTAGATAACACAATAGCCAATCAACACTTGGCTATGACTGGTCTTTCTTGACCTTTCTTTAGCCACTGTTTGTTATTAGCTCGACACTGGGGCTCATAATAAAATACTTATGTCTTCACCAGTAAGCAACTCATAAAATTATTTTATTACTGTATTTTTTATATTTTCTGAGAAGGTTTCTGGCCATTTCTGGCCATTTAACTTTAGCTGCCTTTTGGATTTCAGTCAAAAGATTTGGAGGACCCATCTTGCACAAATCTAGTTCAACTTTAAATGATTGGTAAGAATTCCATAAACTGATGCCGATAAAATGCCAGCTATCATAATCTAATCTTTTCTTGTCGTACCCTTAATGGTTTGTTTCTGCCAAGTCATTTAGACATACCTTGTGGCTTTCTAGGTCATGACTTTTTATATTGTATATATAATGATCATTCATGTGTATTACTTGTATTGCCTTTCAATGCTGCCTTGTTTATTAGAGATTATAACCTGGCGGGGATATCTTTATTTACACTGTTCCGTTTTGGGGGATGACAATAGGGTAAGACTGAGGCTTGGTGCACCCTAGAACCTGCGTGCGTGCGTGCGTGCGTGTGTGTGTCGTCCTTGAATGCTACTTTTCCTGTTCGATTTTTATATCTACTTATACTAGCTAGATCTTTAAATGTATATCTTTCATCTTCTTTGATGCAATTGTGTACAGCAGAGATATTTTCAGCAGTGGTTGCAGCCGTAGGCCGACCAGTATGACGTTCATCTTTTATGTCTAATTTTCAATTACTCATTTTTTTATACCACCTGTAAACTGTGCCCTAGACACCTCCTTAGACCCATAAATACCACACAGTTCCGAAAACACATCTCTGCAAGGAAAATTTAAAACGCCATGCGTTTTAATATAAAGCCGTATTTCCGACTTCAAAGCCTTTTTCATAATTATAGCAAAAATGACCAGTGTAAATGACTGACCGTATGTCAAATGAATGTAACTTCGGTTATGTACATAATCATTTTGCATCTTACGGGTGTATTTACTACGGAACAGCGTTCGTCTCAAACATTTCTGATTGGCTCTCGTAGTAGAAGATTAGTGTGTACCATAACCTTTCCTTTTAAGGGTCAATAAAACGCCGATAAGGGCCAGTGAAACACAGTGGATTCGCAAATTATTCCGAGGAAGGCCATAATCAACGGAATGTGGTATATTGACTTATTGATGTTTGTATATCTGCGAAGGACTATTTTATGAAATGAATAGAAAAACAATCTTTTAATAAACATATAAATGTAAATTCAATTATTTAATGCCATAGCGATTTACAGGTGGACCAACATCTTTAAATAATTAAAATTGCATTGTATTCTAACACAGTGTGTGTGTGTGTGTGTGTGTGTGTGTGTGTGTGTGTGTGTGTGTGTGTGTGTGTATACGCCCACTAGCCTTATGTAGAGCTATAATATCTTTACATAGCCTGCTTTGACTGCGTGAACTCATTTTTTAAAGGTTTCAAGTCGATGTGTGTTCTTAGAAAGACAACACTTGTACAACTGGGTACTTAGGATTGTGTTAAGTGCTTTGTATTAGTGCAGCTTTCGATGTTCCTAGTTATAATAAATATAGAAAAGTGGATCACTTGGAAGCAACAAACTCAAACAAAAGATAAAAGTAGCAGACTCGGTTGACATCATGTTTTACTAGCATTACCACAACACATTTGTTTGCAGTGTTGTTGTTTTTTTCGAAATCTTTAATGTTAACGCTGATTTAAATTTACTTGAATTTCAAACGATATTCGAGTAAAACGGATTAATTTAGGAGTATCCATGTTTCATTGTATTATAGACGAAACCTCTGCAATAAATGGGTCAAACGTTTATGTTGTTTTATATTATTTCCTTATCTATCAATGGTGTATTCTGTATTGTAGATATTCTTGAAAGGAATGAAACCGCTGAGGCATCCATAGCCCTTGCAAGATGTACCTGTGTAATTGGTCTGTTTGGAGCATGTGGGCATAAGAAATATAAAAAGATCGGACAGGGAAAGTAGCATTCAAGGAGGACAGTAAACCACAAAACACAGAAACAGACACGCGAACAGACAAACAAGAAGGCAAAAGCAATAATAAATGCAAACGACATCACAAACACAAAAAGGGTTGACAATAGGGCTACCGCCTTGGAACGGTCAGTAGCAAAGTAGGCCACTGGGGGTTTAAACCGGTTCTAGGGTGCACCAAACCTCACACTTACCCTACTGTCATCCCATTAAAACAGGACAGTGTAAATAAAGAAATCCCCGCCATGATCTAATCTCTAACCAACAAGGCAGCATCAATAGGCAATATAAGTAAAACAAATATGCTCGTGTAAATATAATACAAAAAAAACAATAGCCTAGAAAGCCACAATGAAGGTACTCAATGACTTTGCAGAAGCCAGAGCAGTAAGAGAATAAACCATTAAGGGCACGACAAGAAAGATCATGGACAAACATCAAACGCCACCGTCCCAATGGGCTTTAGGTAGGCGTCATCATAGGGTCCACAGCCTGTCTGGTCATCGTACAATTAAAGAGGAAAGCATAGTGGCGAACTGTAAAAGGGTCCACCACCAAGCATGCAGTACGTTGCAAAATGATAGGGTCATAACCTCTTTTGATAAACTTTTTAACAAGTTTAACAAAGATAGTATGAAAGTGATCATGACCTAGAATCTTACGAAGTTTATAAATCACATCACCATAGAAGTCAGGTTGTGATAGTCCTTGTCGCAGAAGAGTCCTTAAATTACTTTTATATTTGGAAAGAAGATCAGGGTTACGATAATAAAATTTTGCAAAGGTTTTACGAAGTTTATGGTAACGGTAACCCTGATTGAGTAACTTTTTAGTTATACAAAGATTACGAATATTGAAGTCCTCAACTCGAGTACAAGCTCTAGAAAAACGAATAAGTTGAGACACATATACCCCATAAGAAGTTGCTCGGGGAACATCCCCATCCAAGTGAGGATAATTAACCATGTCAAAATTAAAATCATCTCTCTTGTCATAGATTTTGCTAATTATTTTACCATTTTCAATCGAGAGATCTAAATCAAGAAAAGAAGCGTTATTATCAGATATATTAGCTTTGTTAAGCTAAAGTTCTTTAGGATAAATATAATTAACCATAGTTGGAAAGAAAGGGTTGTCAATGTGCAATATGTCCTCCAGATACCGAGAGGTATCATTAAAGGCTTAAATAACATCTGCCTGGGTATCTGGTGAAAGACTCAACATGCAATCCCTTTCATAGCAAAATAAGAACAAATCTGCGACAAGTGGTGCACAGTTCGTACCCATAGGGATACCAACAATTTGTCTATAAACGGTGGTTCAATACCTGACGAAAATATTATCTAATAGGAAGATGAGTGCTTCACAAACTTTATAGCAAGTCCACATAGTATAATTGTCAAAACTGACGTTAGTAAAAAACGCTTTTAAATTATTACATGCCAAAAATGTAGTATTTTCTCTAGCAAATGTTTTTTGAATAAGAGAAATTAGCTTGTCTTTAATAAGGTGATGTGCTAAGGTTGTATATAGTGTAGAGAAGTCATAAGTGCTTATTGATGAAACTTGACCTTTCTTGAACATATTATCAAGAACGTCTCCTGAATATTTTATAGACCGAAATAAATTAATCCCAGAGTTTTCATAAGTTTTATCACAATACAGTTTAACGTGATCTTTAACGGCAGTAAGACAAGAAGTTAAAAGTTTGGAGATGTTTGTTGTGGTGCAGGCACTAGAATTCGAAATAAAGCGAGCCTTATATGGATTTTTATGTAATTTAGGAATCCAGTACATAGTAGGCAGTTTATTTTGCTTATCGTTTACACCAGCCTTGAAAGTAGTGCACCGAGTGATATGTGCGGAAACAACATCATCCTCGGTAGAATTAACTGGAGTATACGAATTGGTGCTGTCGAGTTCCAGAGATAAAACATTGACGTAATGTAGGCGTCAAACAATAATTACATTATTAGCTGCTTTATCTGCAGGAACTAGAACAAATTTATTATGAAATTCCTGAATTCCCGATTTTAAATTACGAAAGGAAAACCTAGGTCTCGAAGGAAGTAAAGAGGGGTTAGCATTATAAAAGTTAATACGTGTATCTATAATTTTCAGAATTGACTTTTTCCAAGTAGAAAGTGAGGTTGGGTCCGCATGTTCTCTACGACACCATTTGATACTAAAATCTTCAATGGAGTGGGCGATCTGGGCACGACAGGCATTGAAATCAATAGTTGAAGGTAATCTATATTTAGGACCTTTCGAAAACAAATGCCGATTACGTTTATCAATAATATCAAAATTACCAGTGATAACATTACCTGCTGGAGCATAGCAAAATGTTGATGTGTTGCATTCACATTCCTTAGGAGTATTATGTACTATATCAAGGTCAGAAACTATTTTGTTGTAGTTGAAAATAATATTTCTAATAGGCTTTTTATACTTATAACAAATTACAGGACTTTCAGAATTTTTGAAATATTTTGGGATAGAATCAACTACATGAGTATCTCGAAATGTTGTTGGTGCCCTATACAAAATTGCCCAGTACAAGTCTCATGGTTTGAAAGCTCTTCCAGCGTATATAGCAAACACCTCACAGCCGCACCTCACAGCCCAGGGTTAAAAAGATCCATGGGAAAGAAATGCTGAAAAGTTGAAGAGAAGAAAAGTGGGAAGAAAAGAAGTTTAAGATATTGAATAATGTGGTTATTCTAAGACGACTTATTCAAGCAGTATCAGGGACTACTTTTTTACAACCCAATACGTGCTGAAGCAACTAAAGAAAATAAATTGAAAAACTACCTGTCCTTCCTTCGTTGCAACACACACGTCACAATTACTGTTACAACGCACTTATTATGCCATAAGTCATCCCTGGCTCTATCAATAAAAAATCCTGATAATTTAGTAATTTAGGATGTCAGACATGTATACTAGACTGAAATAAATGTTATTGCACCATGAGGAGCAATACCAAGTAATAAGAAGGTTGTTGAATTCTTATTTCAGTGCAATCAATTATGACTCTAGTATTTGGATAAATACAAAGCAAGTTTAAAGCAAGTTTGGCATTAAATGTGCGGATCGATTCTTTTGATAACCAAATAGTTATTATTCCTACAGAAAAATATATATAATGTGCCCTTGTTTAGTATTTCCTGCAAAACAGTTGAAATAGAGTAATTAAAACGAACACATAAGTCTTGTCCTAACCAGACCTGCAGCACAAAGTCTGTAAAAAACATAAAAATGTCATCTACCAGTAAAATACTTCTTCTTTCCTGCAAAACTAATTGGTCCCAGACGCCTTATGAATGTTTATGGCTGTAGGTTGTATAACATTGAAAAAAGTAAAAAACAGTACATAAGTAGGGGAAACTGGTATAAAACGTTATCAATGAGACATCTGTGGAAAATCTGTTTATCCCACAACGTTCAATTTCATGTTTTTCTTGTAATGTATTGCGTTCTGTTGTCTTTGATTCTAGTTTCTCCTCTAGTTCTTCACTCTCTCTCCTTTATATGTCCTCCTCGTTCGACTTCTACTCAGATATGTTGCTTTCGTTTACTTCTCTTTCCAAAGATGATGTTGGCACTTCAAAATGACAATAGATGGAATACTTGTACTATTACTAACTCCATATAACTTGTTTACTTATTACAGCAGAGAGACGATCGAAATGCAAGGCATGTTTTAATGACTAAGGTGACTCTAATGTTTACTTACCATTGTGGTATTTCTGGAGCATCGTTATTTAACATATAAGTTTGTTTGGAGGTCTGATCGTTTGTTTCACTTGTCCATAAAAATTGTGATGGAATGGCACCGGGTTTCAAAAGCTTTTAACTGGATTCCAACTTTCTATAATCTGAGAATTTGAAGTGTTTTGAGCACACAACAGTTGCATTTGAAATCTGAAAATAAATGTAAATGAAGTATGGTATTGTAAAGATTATGTTCTAATTCATGTAGACAGTCTGCTATATTATGAAAATAATGTAATATTCATCATACAATAGATGTATAAAGGCACTGACAAATATAATTTGTTTTTATTTATTCCTGAAAATAGTGAAACGAATTCAAGAATAATTAAATAAAAGCTTACCTTGAAAATATCACCCTCATCTCTTCATAGCTTTACTATTCATTCTTTGTACAGTTGTTTTGTCTTGTGGAAAATGACGGAAATGTAAATATAGATGGTATCTTCCATCACAATCACATTCATAAACAGCAACAATGCTGGTGATTTTTTTCTTTTAACATGGTGTTATGTTCAACTACTGGCTAGTTTTCTGTGTGACCATAGTGCAATGATATACAGAGCGGCACTGTAACAGTGTCTCCTGCATGCATACTCAGCCTCGGTTCTGAAGTATCATACATAAATATTGAGATAGGCCTATTCAACAGATCAGCCATCATCGCTTTTTAAGTAATATGTGCGGTTACCAGCCGGAACGTTCGTTTTGTAACATTGTAACACATTAAACTATAACTATTAACCACACATATAGGAAGTTCAGAGAAGCAATTAACACACTGTACACTAACGTCATTTTGTAGCACTACGGGGTCGTGTGCCATGCTTGGTACATTAATATAACAAGGGTCCCGGACTCTTCGCGTTGTGATTTCCATAATTTTATTGGTACATATAAAACAGTTCCGAAAACAATTAACACATTCATAATACGCTATGAACATCCTGTTATATATATTACATATCTCGTTTCGAATAGTGGTTTTCAGTACTTCCATTTGTTAACTACTTAAATAGTCCTATTATTAAATGTCTTTAGGTTCACAAAGTATAATAGTATTTTAGAAACTTTCAAATGTCCAAATCCTCAAATTATTATGTAACGCTGAACAACTGCCCTACTATACTAGCTTCCATAGTATAGTTATCTTATCCCACACCCTGTCATAGACTGCGGGGATCCATCTTGTGGATACAAGACCGCCTGACTATTGAAACTGCCTCTTCACTCCTGAAACCACCGATTTCTCGATTCTCTACTCTCTACTCTCTTAGACTTTCCGTCCGGCTCAGTATTATATTTAGAAGATTCCCCCAGACTACCTTTCGGCAGTTAGTCATGCCCCAAATATGGACATCGACATGTGTAGCTACAGATTAACGCCATGGTGATTGCATCATTGTATGCATATATTATCCACAAGACAGTCTGTCAGCGAGAT
This sequence comes from Cyrtodaria siliqua, assembly GCA_037043455.1. Taxonomy (NCBI): domain Eukaryota; kingdom Metazoa; phylum Mollusca; class Bivalvia; order Adapedonta; family Hiatellidae; genus Cyrtodaria; species Cyrtodaria siliqua. The sequence continues at coordinate 4,637 of JAWPHD010017621.1, read as the reverse complement.
GGTCTCCCCTAATATACCTCTTCACTCCCAGAATTCAGTTTTCCAGAAAACTTCTAGAGAAACTAAGTTTTAGAGCAAGTAAACAATAACAGGTGTTCAGAATGATTAATCCAACAACTAACTTACAGTATTAGGAAACTCCCACTGCATGATCAGTTATGATAAATATTAACAGGGTTGTACTTAACTCTAATTGCGTTACATTTATAAACTGTTTATTAGGTTAAGTAACAATGGCCAGACCGTAGTGTTACACATTCACTGTCGGGACAATCTCACAAACATAGCTATTTGGTACTTTGTATTTGTGTGGTATGAGTTTAGTATATCGTTAGAGGATGCCGGCAATTTATTTCGTTATCGTCTAAATACCTCGTAACACGGTAGCTCAGAAACTACTTTCTGTTACCACCTAAAAGTCAGCCATTTTAATGGTAGTGACAAACCCTAATCACTTATCGTATAGTGTCAACTGTAAGCTATAGTTAGTCTCAGCTTTGCTTTTGAACAGCATACTACCATTTAAAACAGTTTTATGTCAAAAACATTAAAATTAATATGTTGTATTTGATTGTTTTACTATGAACAGTATTGGTTCTAAACCATTCCTTGTCGAAAAACCTTAGGTTCATAACAACAAAAATAGGCATACATTACGTACATCAGAATACAAATTATATATAGATATAATTATATGGTGCAAACAAAACAATACTAGTAAGAGCTTGGGTAAATTTTAGTACCATTTATTTACAATGAACAATAAATCAAAACTATGTACATTTCTCAAGATGAATGAGTGTATAATTATATATAACTTGCTATTTTGTTTGGTTTAAACCGCCCATGATAATCGTTGTACGAAATTCGGTTTCAATGTAATATAACGTACTTAATGGTTCATCAACAGAATATATGGTATTTAGAGTCGTCCCATGGAGAGGGGAATGAAAATGAATCCGATTTCATGTCCACGCGCGCTATTCACCTCTGCAACCTTGCAATGAATGAACCCAAAAGATGCCAAATTGCATAATGCGTCAAGGGCGATAGGTTCTAACTGTTTTATTGTTATTGTGCTGTCCTTAACTTCAGGTTTGGCTATTTGCTACGTGTCAAATTAAAATGTTCTAAGGATTTACCTAGTTTTATTGTCGTCTGCTATTGCAAGACGTTCACGAAGTAGTTGTATTTTTTACACTATCGGGCAGTGCTTCGAATGTGTCCTTACATTCTTTTCCTTTTGGCAACAACCGCATCTTTGTTATCACTCCAGTTTTTCGCTAGCAAAACGCGCTTCTGTAAGTCGTCGTGCGAGAATTACCAGCTATTGTAATCTTCTCCGTCAAATATCCATCAGTCCCAAACTTCGAAATAGTTGCAAATTGCTTAATCTTTCAAATCATCAAATGTGTAAAGGGGCAGCCGTTGAAAGGATGGTTAAAGACAAAGCAGAGGCCGCCTCGGTATCGACTATATTCCGATCCGGCCGCATCTTTTAACTTCAGAAATTCTGTCTGTAGCATCAGTTTAAACACATCCTGACATGACCTTTATAAGTCGCTGATCTGGTACGTCTTCTGCGCACCATCAAATGCCGTACACGTTATCAACTGAAATGTACAATTACATGCGCGTATCTAAGATAATATATACAATATATGTGCTAAGCTTTAGATAAATATCGGTTTTTACATCCGTAACTAGAGACAAAACCTGTTTAAGATTGTATTAATCGAGTGAAAATATTTACATTGGCGGTGTGAGACAGAAAAACAGAAAATGTAAAGTTGTGATGGTAAAAGTAAATACAAAAGTCTGAACAGGAAATATAGCTCTTTCACTGACCGCAATCCCATTAAAGTCTGTCATTCACAACAACAATCAACAATTTTCAATGAAAAAATAGAGGCAAAATATGCGATACCACAAACAAAAAAGGGTTGAGAAACAGTGTGCCGCCTTGGAACGGACAGGGCAAAAAGACGCTCGTTGTTTATCCAGGTTTACCCTTTTGTCACCCTAATTAAACAAATCAGGTAAATACGGAAAATCACCGAAAGGATACTATCCTCTTAACAAACTGAGGCAACATTAATAGGCAATATAAGTAAAACATAATGATGGTCATGTATATACCAATATAAAAAGAACTCACATAAGTATTCTGAGAAACAGGATAATATACCGTTAGAGGGACGAGTAAGGCAATATTTAAGACAATCGCGCTAAACAGTTACCTTTCTTTTCAGAAGTAACATTAAGAAATAACAATAACATTTTCAGTCAAGGTCATTTTTTGGGGATAGGTGTCAATGTTGTGACCAATGAACACTTTACTCATTGGCTATAATCGTTTTATGACAATAGTCACGTTCATCTCAATTCAAATTATTTTATTCAGATGTGGTCACAAAAAACCTTCACTTTTTCAACTATTATTATCATCGCGGGAATAACTTCTTCATTTCTTCGTAGTTTTTCATCATACGTTTCATATACACTTCATACACAATAATTGCGTGACCTTATCAAGTATATAAAGGTTAAGGTCGCAATCAATACGACTTCGTGTGTTTAAAAGTCATACATTTTGGTTAAAAACGGAAATTAAAATTGGGTATGAGTTGTTCGTGTCTTCATATTTTACAACATCCTTATCAATATAACACAATATAGAATGGCAAAAGTCACTACATCAATAAAACGTTAAAGGTCAATGTCACATATAATGACATTCTCAGGGTTTAAAAATATTCATTTGTCGTGAACATATAACAGTCACTGTGTTCAACTTATCTTGCTTCCAAAACCAACGACCACAACAAGACAGTTGATCAACAGATTATAGTTTTATTTTCAGAAATCGTTAAGTAGCATGTACAAATCACCAACGAGATTATATATATATAATAAATTAAAAAAAAGTAGTATTCTCATATAGGCCAAAACAGACCAGAATGCACGCCAAACAGCATGTTTCTTCATGAAGAGTTTTACATAAGGTTATGCCATTGATAACATGATGTACAACTCAGAGTTCGATTCTATGGCACTGTTTAAGTGTATACGTTTATATTTCTAAAAACGTTTAAGACGTCTGTCTGGATTGCTTGTTTTAGGTGAACTGTGTACTGTGAATGCTCTATTTCCTGTTCGACTTTTATTCATACCTTTACTGGGGTTGTATTTTGGAATAGTAATAAGCTCATGTGTTACAAACATTGGAACATTACAGAGCAAACAGATTGCAGATTATGGGAGAGAACTGTAACTAATGTTGCAATACTTGTATTTCAATCCAATTTGCATTTGTTGCTATGAATATTGTGATGTTGAATTGTATTGTATTGTTAACATATCTTGCAATAAAAATATTAATAACAGTTAACATATTGCATTACTTGGGGAATGTTGGAGTGAGCTTTACGCACGTATTGAGTTTTTTCGGAAATGAAGAGAGAGGTTAAGAAAACGTGAGAAATAGACGATAAACATTGATAAACTGTATACAACGGACTTCACATCCCTACCCACAATTCAAACTGCCTATCAACAACATTTGAAAGTTATATACTGATCAGTAACTGCTTTGTTTTCCTCCGGATGTGAAGTCCAACAAAAACTCCAAGACTTCCTCGTATCGTTTTCCTTCATTTGCGCGACACCGGATTTCCCCTCCATAAAATTCTCCTGTCAAACATTGTTGCTAAACACGGTGACAGCATAACACAAGAAGTTACTGTGACACAAACAGCTCTTTTCCGTCCTCAAATGAAAAGGTTTACCTCGTCTGTACATTTTCCACTTTCAGTGAATGGAGTCCCATCTGAAATGTAAGCTGACTCTACACAGCGTTATTTACACTAGAATCTTTACTCATTGCGTTTACGCAATGTCGCGTTTAGTTATTCTGTATCTTACAGTATGTATTCAAATGCCTTTACAATATTGCAGATAGTGTGAACTTCCAAATAATGAGTTAATATAAATAAAGCATTTGTATTCTACTTATTTTAAAGCATAGACGAGTATATAGATGGTATCGAGATATCAATTATACACAGTTTAATGTGTGCGCGTTAAACAATTGATTTACAATTTTTGTTATTTTCCCTGATCGGCATGCGATTTTGTGTATTCATTTGGATCGTTATGATTTAAAATAAGATAAAGTTTAACTTTATTTAGACAGTAGTATACTGTTGAAGGGAAAAACTAGTTTTAACTATCATTATATATATTAAAATATATGTTCATGTTTTCGAGCTATTTGTTTTAAGAGAAGTTTGATCGAGGATACTAGTATAATGAAACAAGTTGGCTTGGGTTATATAAATGTATTTCCTTCAGGTTAAATATTTGTGAGGGATTTAACTCTGATTTTAGCAATCGTTCACGACGGTGTCTACTTGTACCAGCTCAATGCTGACACATAACATGATACCTCCACCGACTCCGTGCCGAGACCAGTCCTAAAGACTACACCTTATCATCACCTAACGTCCCTTGTTTAGCAGTGTCGAACCCCATTTAATATTCTTATTGTATTACATCACGTGTAATACAAACCTGGAACGATTTTGATTGGGTTGAGTTAAACCAGGTAACATTACGCAAGTTTTCTTAACTGAAAC
>JAWPHD010017620.1:0-43729 GCA_037043455.1 Cyrtodaria siliqua | reverse complement strand
AAAGAACCACTGGACAGATTTCGCCAAAAAAAAGAAAGAAAAAGTGATCGCCAACGCCTAGCCTGTCAGATTTGTTTAAATAAAGTCCCTCGGATAAAACATGATCGTGCCCCGGGGTCCAAAGTTTGTATATTGAGATTTTACATGTTTTTCATAGACTTATATAGGAAAAACACACACAAAAAAAACCCTTCTTCTCTGAAACCACAATGTACAGAGCTCTCATGTATTACATGTGTCTTCTACTAAGTTTGCCAATGGCAACCCTGGGGTCAAATTTGGCCCCGTCCCAGGGGTCACAGTTTTACATAGGCTTATATAGGGAAAAAACTCTTCTTCTCTGAAACTATAAGAGCCAGAGGTTTAATATTTTGCATTTACTATAAGCGTATGGTCCTCTAACCAATCTGTTCAAATGGTGATCCTGCGGTCACATTTGGCCCCGCTCCAGAGGTCACATGTTTTACATAGACTTAGATTATCAGCTGATAATGAACACGACACAATAATGCAAAATTACGTTTATTAGCAAACTAACTTCAAAGCACGAATATGATATTGGTCAAGTGCTAATGCACATCTGTTGTTGGACACTGCAAATGTTTCCATGGATGGTAATTGATCCTTACTATCATAATGACAGGGTACAGCGCCTATTCAATTTGGATTAAATCTACCTATATACATGTTATTTTAATATATTAAAGTGACTGGAGGCCATCTGGAAAAAGCATAGGCAAAAATACACATACGACTACAACCATGTGATTCAGTTTTATATTCAATGGACATAATTATGCACTACATTTGGACATATTTATGAGTTGTTTTAGTCAATTCTTACAAATATAGCTTTCTCATGTGTCCCCTTCCCCCACAAGCCCGGCCTTTTCTCCATTTTCCATCCGATCTTAACCCCACACACCACCCCATCCCAAACCCGATTTTTTTCTATACGTATTTCTGTGTTATTTTTAGTTATCAATTATACGAGAGGCGCCCCACTTATATTTGAACACTTTTGTTTAAGGTGGGTTTTTTCAGCGGAAGTGATTGTCATAAAAAATACGTGATTTAATGATGTGAAACTGTCAATTAGAACGTATGCATTTAAAAATAATATCCAATTTCACGCGGTCCTTTTTAAATTGCATTTTGAATAAGGTGTACACCATTTTCTAATTTGAAGCCTATAAGTTGCTTTTGCAGTGGAGTTTTAGCTTAAACCAAATAATTGCACTAAATGCATATTATAATTGTTTAAACCTGTGTTTATAAAAATATAGATGCTGAATTAAAAGCTCGACTTTTTATCGCAAGATTAAAACATTGACAGATAATAGGAAAATTTGCTCCTGTGTTACTGATAATTATATAAATTAACCAAAATAACTGTTTTTATCATATTTTGTGATATAAAAACATGAACAGTTATTGTTGATGTATATCATATATGTATATCGTATACCTTATAAAGATATATTTGGTAAACATATATATTTTTTTTATCATTATTTGCAAATGTGTGTGTTTTGAACCTAAATTTTAAGTTATATATTTTTCTATCTTTTCTTTTGAGAAATTTATGAAACTTGTTTTTTATAGCGGAGGAAGTCACAAAAATGCCTGCAGTTAATGTTTTGAACTAGACGCTTTCGTAAATTTAGTCATTTTCATAGTTGAATTTCATGTTAATTTTCGCTAAAATCTTGAAAATCGACAAATTAAAAAAAAAAATGCATATTACACTTTTCTACGTTCAGGCATGGACATATCGGATTACTATAACCTTTAACGATATTTTAAAAGCATTTGTGTTAAAATTTGTATTGCAGTTATTTTTATAATTGACGATTTTTGCTTCAAAATGTCATTCTCTACCCATTTTCAAAAATGCGGACGCAGCAACATTAGGAAGCTCATAATAGTGCATGTCATAATGTTTCATATCGAAGGAATCATTAGACTTGACATTACAATCAACATATTCGGCGAGAATTTCAAGATAGTTGATTCAGTTACACAATAAAAGTGTTCAAATATAAGTGGGGCGCCTCTCGTACACCTATAGCTATGTTGCGCCTCAGCCCCACCCCACATCCCCCACCCCATTATCACCACCACCGCAATTTTTCGGGCGGGCACCTGGGTAGAACCACCGACGTTCCGCAAGCCAGCTGGATAGCTTCCTCAAATAGAGATTCCTAAGACCCTGAGGGATCGAACCTACAGCAAGGGTTTTCAAGTCAGAGACTCTAACCAACCACTCTGCCATGGACGCCCCGCATCAATTATAAAAAGGCGCACATAATTAAATTCCAGTTGGCTGCAGTACGTTGTTACTATGTGAACATCTGGACAGCTGTTGAATGGAATGGCTGGCCGTAGGGTGGGGTTGGGACTCTGTTCGAAGTCTTTGTAAAAGAGGGACTGTCAGGATTCCAGTGTATACTCAGGAGTGGTTGAGCCCTCTGTAACCAATGCGGCGTACCTGGTCGTAGACTATTTTAAAGCAGTTGAAGCTGGCGTTTGATAATCAAAAGGGTACTATAAAGTTTTAATATTGTAGGTCAAATAGTTCCAAGATTGACATCCGAGAAATATGTTTTTATGATCAGGTCAGAGCGACCTTTACATTTGACCTACTACCATGAACGCAATAGGGTAGTTGTTGCAAAATGGATAATACATGTATTTGTATGTTTCAAGATTGAATGTATAATAATAAATAAATTACAGCCCAAGAGACGTTTTTTTGGTTGATTGGGTAAGTGTGACCTTAACCTTTTTGAACTACTGACCCTAACATTAATATTTTAACATGGTTATTATTTCTGTAAAGTTTCAGGATGACCTTATACTTACAATTTACAGATAGGAGAATGTTTCTCAGGATTCGGCAATTGTCAGTTCCAAGTGTCCTTGGTGACCTACTGAACACCAAACCAATAGGCTTCCTCCTCTCACTACGGACAATGCCCAAATATGACGTTTACTATGGGTAAGGCCAGATGGTATACTTTTGGAGTTGTCATGTGGAATGCTTATGCGCATATTAGGTCATGGTGACCTTGACCTTTTGACTTTCTAACCCCAAAAGTAAAAGGGTTCCTTCCCTTACCAAAGGCAATTTGCCTATAAAGTTTCATGAGTGTAGGTTTTATACTCATGGAGTTATCACTTGGAATATGTATACCCCTATAAGGTTATTGTGACCTTGACCTTTGACCTAGTGAGCCCAAAATCAACAGTGTTCCGCCTCTGACCAAGGGCAATGTATTTCTAAAACAATAAACGTTTAAAAATGTATTTTTACATATGTGTTCTTTTGTTTGTTTTTTGACATTTGCGTTCTTTTTTTTCACTTTTGTCACATTTTTTTATAGAAATATGTCACCAAATGTGTTACATTTGTCGTATGCTTTTACATATGTGACTTTTTTTTTACATTTGTAACCGTTTTTACATTTGTGACATTTCTCACGTTTGAGGTTCCTAAATAGGTCCAGATACTACACACTTTCACCCAGAGATTCGGATCAAAATTCGGCTTATATGTGAAAGCACTAGCCGATTCCGAAAAGACAAAAAAACGGCTTCGGTTCGGTTTCGTTTCGGTTTCGGTTTCGGTGTATATGTGAAAGGACCTTAAGAAAAACAACCGATGGAAGAGTGTATTGCGTAGTAATCTATTTCACTGTCAAAAAAGGTTAATCGCGTGAAACAATATTACAGCATTACAAAAGCCCCAGTTATCGAGGACCAGTCTTAACTTTTAAACACATCATAATTTTCAGCATTAGCAAAACAAGGAAATGTAGAATACTAAACATAGAATGCCTTGCCATGTTTTTCACACATTTGTCTTTCCCCTTTAACCAAGTGAATATGTTGCTACTTTTTTATTTTGAATTAGAGCAATATGATCTATTAAATACAATAAATTACATATTAACAATCCTCAGTTAAAACAATCGGTGTACAAATGAACCTCTGTAACCTATTACCCTTTGCAAATACTGTATATAGTATTTCGATTAGGGATATCAGTTTCCTCAAGTGGTGGTCAGAGCAGCAGGGTTGATGATTTGGGGCTGATAAGCCAAAGCATAGAATTCAGCCGAATTTTGGGATAAAATGTTAGACTGTATATCAACATTTTCTTCTTTTGTCTAATGCAGAGGACCTGACAATATCCAGTTTAATGCAACATTACTTACACAATTTGTGTAACCATTTGAAAATGGTATGTGGTAAGCGGTAACACTGCGGTCCTTAACTTATTTTGAGGAGTATAGGGTTTTACATGTTCATAACACACGCTACAATTTACCGGAAACAACAGCCAAAAATAAAAGAAGAGAGAAAATAAAGAACAAAAACATATCAACACAGGATCACACAGCACTGTTTATTCACAAGAATACCAAATACGCTCTATGGGTTACCAGGCAGTAAATATTGTTTTTAAACAACATCTGGATTGCATTTTCCATGGCGGAGTTTTAGATAAAACATTTATTGATAACTTGGGTCGTTATAAAAAGTGATTCGTATTTTAATCTCTGTTTTAAGAGGTGAACATCTGTGTCTAGTGTTACTCAAGCTTGTATCGTGATATGAAGTTTTGATGATCGTTATTGTGAAGGCGGGAGAGAGAAATGTAATATATCACCAACAGAACACACCTATCTAATTATTAACGTATGTACGACATTATAAGCGAACAAGCGACTATCACCTAAGACATTCCAATCTCATTATAATACAGGTCTTATTTAGTTTCCCTGCATTAATGAGATTATAGAATCGGATAAATTTAAATTTTAGACCTGAACAATTATGACTTTTTTTTTATCAAGAACTGGAACATAGTTAACGCTTTAGACTATATTAGAAATAGCCTGGCATATTTCACACATGCCTTAATGTTTTGTTTTTGTTGAGCTTTTTTTCTTACCTGTGATCAAACTCCCCAACAGTTCATACCCCTCCAACAAGCTATATGAGTTATCCAAAGAGATTACATGGGTGATCACGTGGTTGCGCTATTTCTCGAGAGTTTGACCAGGGATATGTTGTTGTTTTTAAACCATTGATCAAACGTTTTCTTTCCAAGTCTAAACTAATTATTTGTACCTTGTTTCTACTGCTTCCGTGTAATCATACATGTATAAGTGACGGCGTATAATAATCCATTATTTTTCATTTTCCAGGTATTTATTATGAAATTCGAGGAAGTTTCCGGGCTTAGATAATTAGAAAGGATGTTTAAACAATCAAGTTATGCTTTGATCTTTCAGGTGTGCATCATAATGCCTCGGTAATACTAGTTTTAAAAAAAAACACAGGCATGTAAGAGAAATTTGAAGACCTTGAATTAGCATTTTAAATATGATACATGTTTACATCCAGCTTCAGACTGATTCTTCCATTTATTTGACTTGACGGACATGTGTTGATCTACATATATACTCAGCTGCAAAAGAAAGTAGCCACTTTGAACGTTTTATACAACCTATCCTCTTTATCAAGCGACAGTCCCTTAATGATTCAACCTATTGAAAAACAAAGGAAAACATGATATTGGCAATGGAATGATAAAAAACTTTGGTACCAAACATGGCATATTCATTTTGGAATTTGTCAATTAATTTTAAAAAAATATTATACAATTAAATCTAAACAAAACTCAGCGGCTACTTTCTTTTGCAGCCGAGTATATATAGTTAATGCTTTTGCCATATCCTTTATTTGTAATAGTTTTCCGATATATGTTTTATCAGTCGTTGCGCACTGTAACACCGTATATAGCTCATCAGTAAGCTTTATATGTAGGCATATAGCTCACATTTTCTACGTATATAGCTCACACCAAAGTAAGCTTTATACGGTGAAAAGGCATGGTCATTTCGTATATAGCTTATCACCATCTAAATACAAAATTAGTTGAAATAGGAGCGCACAATAACAGAAAATAATTTCATAAATTATGTTGCTGCTTACATGGCGTCTACCCTTGTTACTACTACGACTACTACTACTACTACTACTGCTACTTCTGTTGCTGCTGCTGCTGCTGCTGCTGCTGCTGCTGCTGCTGCTACTGTCACTACTACTAAAACTACCATTATAACTACCACTGTTACTACGACTGCTACTATTACAAAAACTACTAACAGCACAACCACTACTACTTCTACCGATGCGACTACCACTCGCAATGCATGCTCTTCACGCACTGCACGCTCTTCACGCATTGCACGCTCTTCACGCACCTTCAAGCACTGCACGCTCTTCACGCAATGCATGCTCTTCACGCACTGCAATGCATGCTCTTCACGCACTGCACGCTCTTCACGCACGGCTCGATCTTCAGGCACTCCACGCAAAAAAAGCTGTGCCAAGCAAAGAAAAAAACAGTTGCTCACTCAGGAAGGGGTAGTTCTTCATCTTCAACAGCAATAACACCAACCAGGGGCGTAGCGTGGCCAAAATTGAAGTTACTCACGATACCTAAACGCCTACTTTGCGGACGCCTATTTGGACTTGCGCCCGTCTCCATAAACCTATAATAATGCTGCAAGTAAGTTGCGGGGGGGGGGGGGGGGGGGGTCCTCCCCACTAAAATTTGGGTTAATGGTAGTCTTAAATGGTGCATTCTGGTGTAATTCCAGGCATATTTTGTAATAATATGTCATGACACTTTGACCATTGTAGAAAATGAAGAATAGACATGAACCCTCCTAAAGCTTATGATTTTATTGCATTTTTCGAGTTTTAAATCTTTCAATTTTTCAGATATTGATTGTAAAGTTTACTCACGTGAGTAAATGAGTACTACGCGCCTGCCAACCGCTTAATATTACAAAAATACAACATAGTGCAACAAGTATTTATCTTTAATATACTTTTATATATTTCCTGGAAAGATGAGGATCTTGTCGTTACAAGTCATATATCTTAAATTATACTTTAATAATATATTTAGACTTTCATGTATCATAATCATACAAATACGACATATGAGTATAATTGGAACAGGACTTAAAACATTTTCAGTTTTTAAAAGAGTAAGCTTTATTCGGAATCAAGGCACATGCCCTCCGTATAGAGCTTATCGTGAGCTTTATGCGGAGACGAGCTCCGTATATAGCTCTCCTTGAGCTTTATTCGGAAACATTGCTCCGTATATAGCTCACTGGTGAGCTATATACGGAATGAGCTATATACGGTGTTACAGCGCACAATATGACATGTTTATTTGCCGAGGTGCAGTAAAACATCATTAATTCAGTCAGTCAGGTCAGTCAGTCAGTCAGTATTGTATTATTTATTTGAAAAAATATGGGACGTCATTCTAGTTTTATCCTTTTATCGTTGGTTCATTCATTCATTCATTCATTCGTTCGTTCGTTCGTTCGTTCATACGTTCAGTCAGTCAGTCAGTCAGTCAGTCTTGTATACTGTATTTGAAAAACATGGGACGTCATTCTAGTTATATCATTTTATCGTTGGTTCAACTTGCCCTACCCCATCCTCCAACCCACCGACTATGTGCAAGGTATCACGACTATGTGTTCGAAACTATGCATATAGCCGACCGTTTGACGTGAATTACGATTTTATTTGACCTTGATCAGTAACAATTCAAGGTAATTGGTTTTACAAAGACACTTTTCAAGACGAGGTCAGTCACTTCAAAAGTAGGTCAATGACCTTGAATGACCCTTTCTTTATGTTTCAAGATATAATGTTGAAACTTGGTGGAATTTTATATCGGGTCTCAACTATCGAGTAAAAAATAACAACAAAAATGGAGAAATAAGATAATTCTTACATAATTGAAACATTCAAACTACTTTCGTACTTATTTCATTTTTAAAGATTCTCTTTTTTTTTTTTAATTCTCCTCTTCCTGTTAGAAGTCGGATTTAAATTGCATGTGTTTCAAAGCAAAACAGACACAGTGTTTTCGATAATGATAAAAACACAGATACAGTAGGGTTTGCCATGACGGAATGTGAATATGAAGCTATTCCTATCGTATGTATCGTACTACATGCATATAATATGGTCTATTGTTCGGGGCGCGTGTTTTCAGCAAGACATGAGTAATATTAACAATATGTAAATAAATTATTATTTGGAACTGGCATTTTCAGTGGTAAATAAAAATACCTTTGTTTTGAAAATCGGTTGAGATATAATTATTTTACATCAAAAACGCTTTTTGATGGGACTTTTCCCGTATAAACTTCTTGCTGAAGTTGAACCATAGAAAATTAATAAAATTCAAATAACTTCAGTTAGCTGCAATAGTTTGCTATAAAAACGTTCAGGATGTTTTGATTGACGCTTATCCATCACATTTAAAACCATTTTTGGATAACAATTCTGGAACAATTATTTTTTCTTCTAATTTTTGATACAGCTGAAACAGTTTTTTTTTTTATTTCTCAACCGATACTAAAAGTAAGGTATTTTTGTTTATAACAAAATAATATCTGTTTCACTGAAATACAACTTATTTCGATTGTGTCTGAAATGTAAAACAAATTCCTTTTGTCCCAATACATATGATGACCAGTAGGTGCATATTAGGAACAGAACAGCATTTTATGTTATTCAATTTGTATATAGTACCTCGTTGGTCAACATGATTTTACACAATGCAGTGCATTTAAGTAAACAGTATAATACAAATAGTATATAGTTTACAATTTATGGATAGAAAATAAGCAATATTGAAACACAAACAACAAAAAACGACATGCTTTTCAATATGTTGAAACGTTATTATACCCACGTTTTTGTCAAAAGGTCAAATAAACTAATTACACTGTCATTTTTCCATATTTGTGCACATAACTTGGTATATGTAATCGTCTATAAAAGATAAACAACATTTCAAACGATTTGTTTATTTCGCAAACACGAACGTATGCCCTGGGGCCCAGGGTGGGTGGGGGTGGGGTGGGGGGGGGGGGGGGCGATTTGGGCTATTTTTTTCATACTTTTGCACATTAATTGGTATAATAGTCATCTAATAAATAGATACACAGCATGTCAAATGATTTATTATTTAAAACTCGGACGTCTTCCCTGGGGTTCGGGTTGGAGGGGGTGGTGGTGGATGGAGGTTAACAGGGGGTCAATTTATTTAAAAAATATTTCTCAAATGAACATTTTGATGAAGGGATTACATTGTATATACTGTGGGGCTGTGTGTGTGTTGGGTAGGGTGGGTGGGGTGGGAGTGGGGTTGTAGTGGGTGTGGGGGTGTGGGTGAGCGGGGTGGAAGTGACCTGTGTGAATTAAAAAACGTGGGTATTTTACGACTGCCGCGCCGTCGAATTCGTTCTAGTTATAATATACATATACATTATAGTATAGAATGAACTTAAACTGGAATGTTTAATTAAGCAGTTCTTTGGTCAAATGCTCTTTTTGATGTATTTAGCCATAGATCTACATACATCCTATATCCATGATTTAGCCAAATGTATAAGTTCGTTTTTTCAATTCTTCCGATTTCATTACTTCACAGAATTGTATAAAGCTCTGATGTTTAAAATATTGTTTTCAATAAGAAACTGCTTCTTATGTCATTAACAAATTGTAATGAAATGATATTCATCTTCGATATAATTTTTTTCACAAAATGTGCAGTATCTTGCATTTCTTTCTATTCTATTTCGATGTCCAATATTTTAATGAACCAGGTTGTTGTAGTCGCTTTAGAGCACACAACAACCACACGGTGACATAAACGTACTGTAGGACGTTTAGTTTGTATCTTCCTATTTATATAATCATATTATATAACGAACAAGAAATGTTTTACGTAAGCGTAAAATAGCTGCCGAGAGAAAAAAAGTCAACACAATAATATATCAAGTCACGGGCGTTAAAAAAATATTGAAAAAAATAAATGTTGTCACAGAGACATAAACACGCCACGACCGTTTTTTCTTACATTCTTCCCGATTTTTACCATCAGTTCTTCCTACCAAGCATTTTAAATCAATGTGGGCGACCTCGCTTCTTTCTGTTCAAATAACTTGACATGTTTTACATATTGATTACAATTACATTGTAACATCAGCACTGAAATACAATTGTTCACATGTAAGGGATACGTGTGTGTTAGAGTGTGCATTACAACACATATAAACTGTTCACTGTTACCATGTGTAATTATAAGATTGCGTTATCAAAATGAAAAATGTAAAGGAACTATTGCTTTTGCTATCAGCAATAATGAAACAAATGAAAATTAAAAAAAAAAGAAGAAGAAAAAAAGGGAAATCAGCAGGCTTGAACCCTACCTGCATGGGCAGTAACACGGCGCCTCGATCAACTGCGCTATTGAGGCGTATGAATATGCATATAATAGTAATGATAACATGCTACAGTTCAGTAGACTGGTTTACGAAAACGTCATTTCAACAAGTGAAATGGTAACCTTTCAACGTTGCAAAATATGTGTTTATTTCATTCAAGGTTTTCAGACGAGTTCTCCAGGAATTCAAGTCGTAAAGTCGTAAAGTCGTAAAGCATGCTTATTGCCACATACATGAGTCACAGTCTGTTAACCATAGACATATATAAAAGCCATATAAGAGTCAGCCGCCTTCGGCAGCTGAATAATATTACAGTCAAACCTGTCGTAAGCAGCCACTCAAGGGAAAGAGAAATAGTGACCTCTAAAGGCAGGTGGCTGCTTAATAAAGGTTGATTTACATTAACGTTGTTTAAACGGGATATAGAAAATGTGGCTGCTTAAGACGGTTGCTACTTAATAGAGGTGACCTCTAACACAGGTTTGACTGAAATGTAGAAACAACACACTGGGATACATGTATCACGAAACTATTCACTAAATTAGCACTTGACTGTTTTGCAAATAATTTATACAAAATGTCGGCTTACTTAATACACCCGAATTGTACAATTTCGGTAATGTTTACAGTACTTGTTTGTTTAAATTAAAGTGTTTCGGAAATGCTACTTTTATATCATGATTATTACTTTAAACAAGTGTCATGCATGTTTTATAAATTTTCTTTTTTTTATTTACAATACATTTTCCGAATAATTAAATAACGATTCATTTTAGACACATTCTGGAGGCACGTTCTTTAAGAAACCAATTTTACAATTCCCTGTCAGTGTGCGCTTTTAAACTGCGAGTTTGTTTCAATGCGTGCATTGAACAATTTCTAAATGTGCGATAACATTCTAATGTTCTAAGAAATGTCTCCTGTTTACATGCGTAAGCACAATAGTTATCTGCAGAATTGATCTTATAACGAGCATTTTGTTGTTGAATAAATAACAATAAATTATATGTTTAGACTAGTTTCCAAGTTAACAACAACTACGCACACTCATCTGGATGCTACATGTCACTCACCCTTTGCTACACGTCACTGCTACACGTCACTCACGTGTTGGTTACATTGATGAGCTAAGCCGAATGGGCGATGGCGTCTGAAACTGAAAGCAATACAGAACGTAAAAATTAAATGATCGACATTCTATTGGTAAATCCCGCCAAAATCGATGTTACTTGTTTTATTCATTATACTCAAACAAATATGAATTGAATTGAATGTTGTTTAACGGCTCATCAACACAGTATAGGTTATTAAGAGCCGCCGCCCCAGAAATACATAGGAACCCGGGAACCGTGCCCTACTCTTATTATCGAATAGATTCCCATGGTTCTTTAACTCGGAGGATAGCCCGGTTTACGTCCCCATCCGGCTGAGGGAAAGTGTCTTCCCCAAGAACACACCGACGAAACTCAGTGGCATCACGGAGGATTGAACCCGGGGCCTCTGGTAACAAATCCGCCGCGCTACCGACTGCGCCACGCCAGCCCTCAAATATGAATCTTCTTATACTAATTGAAAAACGTTTTTTTTTTAAATATATATATACTTAATATACGTTAATTAAAAATAAATAAAACAAACACACAAATAGGTGACAATAATTTCATCAATATATTACTGATTGTTATCTTATTTTTTTGAACAGAACAGAACATTGATTAACTGTATGTTAAATGTAAATGCGATAATTCAAACATTAACGAGCATGTTCTTCGTCTTTATAAATATATGCATACATATCAAATTGCTTATTTTTTTATATATTTTTTTGTAATTTTCGCGACAAATGGGTTGATATAAACAATTTGGCCTGTCGAATCTTGAATGACTCTTATAGGCGGAGCCTTGAGGCTCCGGCTATATTCAAGGCCCCGGCTATATTTATCCCGGACTCGGAAAGCTGCTATGGGTCTTGGACTGTGTATCAACGTCATTTTACTGTTTATAAAACAACTGTATTTTAGTAAAAATAACCGGGACGCAGTCAAATTGGTATACAGGCATTTTATTGGTCTTCTGCTACTTGAATTACGTATCAATTTTAGGAATACAGTCTACACATTATGATCTGCGCATGCGCGTAGAACTGCTTCTTACTGTTTTTTACGACAAGAATTAGATGTAAATTTCAGAGATTCAGTCTATAGATCTGTTCTCAGCATACGAATACAGCTAGTTCCAAATCGGTATCGTCACTGATTATTGATTGATGTAAAACTTTATTAAAGGGACAAACGGCTATTTTGATTTTTTTTAAAAGCTCGCGGCGCCCCGTTAGTTTTTCTACATAACTTGCATTTGTTCAATATTTAATATTGACTATAAAAATAATATAAAGGAAATTGTGTTTGAATATTACTAACTGTGCGTGTACAGCTATATATGTACCTCTTGTTGGTGCTGTATGATTTTAAAATAAGCAACACCTCTTCAATCATTAAACAGAGTTGATGAGACTTAAACTGAAGCATCTTCTAAAGCGTTTGGATAGGTCTGCTCCACTGCTACTTATTCTCATGAACTATTGATCATATATAACCTTTTATGTGTTGGTGCGCCGTAAAACCCAATTCAATCCAATTGTATCCTTTCTAATGTAAATTTATATTGCTAAAAACTGAGATTACCTTCACAGACGCTAATCTGTCAATCCAATTGCTATTATAGTTTCATTAAGTTGTCTTTTTGTTTATAACCATGATAATTTACCCCCCACCACCCCACCCCACCCCACCATGGACACCATATGGCCAGTAGAGCGATACATGTTCTCTTGGGCCTCTTTTATACGTTGCTTGCTGGCACCTGGGGTCTTCCTCTACCAAGGAAGCTGGAAATCGCTATATGATCTTAGCTGTGGGTGCGACTATAAACTCATATTAATTCAATTCGTTGATTGCTGATTATGATTTAAAAAATATTTTCTTTACATCAAGTGCGAAACAAGTTCTTGAAACATATTAATCACTCTCGATGGCTTCCTGGTTATAACCAGTACTACGCAATGATTAAATTATCTTGCTCAAGGATAAATAACATGATAACGGCGAAGACTGAACAAACGACCTCTTGATCTGAAGTCTTACTCTTTCCACTTTCGTAATCTTTTACCAATGGACTATTTGATGAAGCGTTTGTTGAAGCCAAGCCCAATCAAGATTCGCATTGCATCGGTTGTCACAGAACTACTGTTTGCGGGACTTGTTTCTGCATCGTCAACTTTTCATTAAATATCTTTCTCTTTTACCGATTAGGTATTTTTATTCACCGCTAAACATTTCACTTTCAATTATATATAATTAGTGTATGTATAATATATAAAAGAAATTGTCTGGCTGAAGCACAAGCCGCAAACAATAGGATGCACTGTATTATAACGAAACTGGCATATCTGCCGACTCTAACGCCACTTACAGAGCTATTAAAGTGCTTCTAAAATAGGTTAAGGTTTAATACAGTTTCAATAGAGATTGCGGGAATTCGTTCGAATCATTGCCTGGAAACTGAAACTTATTTATATTCATTGTGCAACGCCCAAAATAGAAGAAAATAAATGTCCCGGCAATTATTTGTATGATTTCCCGGCAGTCTCTATAAACACTGCATTTTGCATTCATCTATAGTTAGCCTAACCTTACGTTTTAAATAACATGTAATTTCCTGGCAGTGTTTACTAACAAAGCATGCGTTATGAAAAGTAAATCACCTTTAATCTATGTTGAAAGCTAATACGAGAAACATCTGTAGCTGATGCAAACATATTAAACCTGAAGTTTTGATGACGGTAATAATTGTAAAATTAAAATGCATCTCAGACAGGGACAACGTTCCCTACCCTGGTAACTGAAGGTGTGTCATCAATTACACCAGCTATACAGGCCTGTCAGTTACTGTGACTTACTCTAAAAATACCACATG
Source organism: Cyrtodaria siliqua (assembly GCA_037043455.1). Lineage (NCBI taxonomy): Eukaryota > Metazoa > Mollusca > Bivalvia > Adapedonta > Hiatellidae > Cyrtodaria > Cyrtodaria siliqua. The sequence goes on along the minus strand of JAWPHD010017620.1, from coordinate 29,408 downwards.
TAAACAACTCTCTCTGCAGACGACATAAAAATGTATTTACAAATCAGCTTGTACTAATGTTTATCAATCCAATGATTCCAAAATATATACCTTTTATTGGAACTGTGACAGTATTATCCATGTTTTACAATATATTTATTCTTTAATCTTCCTCTAATTTACGCTGCACTATTTATCACATAAAACAATTGCTATGAATACAATTTATTATGCTTAATCTTCAAAGGAAAGTTGCAAAATACTTATTTAAAGCTTTCCTTAAGAGACGCAACTCAATTTATATATTGTTACATATAACTTGTTATATTATGTATTAAGTATAATGTCATTGCTATAAATGTGCAGTCATATTTAATATCCACTGAACTATTTATTATTGCTTTATTCAATTTATTTAACAATTGATATTTATATCATGTGATTTACTTAATATTATTATTTATAGATAGTGACTTATAGGTCCGTTGGGCCGGGTGCTTAATTTCCAGTTATTTCATATATGTTTGATTTTGAATTGCCCATGTCACTTTAATAAACTATTTACTTACTTACTTACTTACTTACTTACTTAAAAAACAATTGCTATGAACTTTTGGGCCAAAGTAAAGTTAAGCTGGTGACTTAACAGAACTTCACACTGCCAGCAAATATTTCACGAGGTTGACATAATTTATCAGTGTTAAATGGAAATTAATTGCCAATTATAGTTGATATGGAGAATCAGCATAGTTACGTTTGTATACTTTGGATATTTTATAAAGATGACATTGTGTTGGGAATATTAAACAATTCAAAAATAAAGGATAACGTTACTAATTAGTGTTAAGAATGGCTGGACATGAGAATATACATCACTGCGCCTGAGAAGTGAATGAGGGCATAGCGAGTTTTCTGATTCTGACGCGAAAATTGTAGAGATGTTTTGTTATGCAGTATTGACATCGGAAATCAAATATTTATTGTCAGTTTTTAATGAAATGTTTGTGGTCATGTTTCTTTTTGCAATAATGCACGGCAAAGTAATTCGTTCTAATATGGTCATGTTTAATAAAAGCCTTTCCGTTTGCAATAGTAGAAATGAAGTTTTTCTAAACGGACACTAATATTAGTGCATACATCTAGCAGTGTTAATTTAAATTCAAATGAGTACGCCTCCTCCTGCACCCACCCCATCACCCATAGAAAAACACAAAGACGCATGCATGCAAGCACGCTAGCGCACGCGCGCGCGCGCACGCACGCACGCACCCACACACACACACACACACACACACTGTTTTGAATGTATTGGCCCCACATCCCGCACCGTCCAAAAGTCCAAAACCCTGATCGTCTAACTTAATTTTCATCTTAAAACAGATTTCATTGAAACAAAATATAATAAATACTGAAAAGGTAATCCCTTGGAAGCAACTAACACAAACAAGAGAGAAAAGTAGCAGACTCGGTTTTATTAAGTCTGTTCATGAGAGGTAACTATAAGCTGCAACACCTCTCACGCCTCCTAGCACCGGCTTGAGCCATATTGTACTTTAAGGCAACACAGAATGGGCTTGAGGATCCCAAAGGACCAGTAACATAATAACACTTCTGATTTGTAGTCGGGGCGGCTTTTGTAGTCGGGGCATGTGCACGTGCACATGGGGTTGATACTGGTATCTCCTTTGTATCCATAACCTTTGTAATCAATGTAGATAAGACACATTTACGTGCACAGTCATTATTGTTGTCAAAGTCGCGGAGTTTTTCAAAAAAACTGGAGAAAAGATGAGCTACAATTGCCAACTGCAATCAAGAAATTAGACACTAAAATCGTGAAAGCTGGAATTATAATATCCGAGGATATATCGATAACAAATGTCTACGAGGATGTCTACGAGGATGTGGAGAAAAAACAACTTGATTTTACCTAAATAATAAAAAAATGAATATGGTTGTACGGCGCAACAAAACATGACAGGGTATATGGCACCTAACACGAATGAACATGCCATACTCATCCCCCATTAACATCAATATAACATATGAAGAATGGGCCTAGAACCTACTAACCTACAGAACTGCAGAGTTGCTGCAAATTCTATAGTAGACACTATGGACGATGGAAAAAGTAGATGGAAAATAAGCATTCAAGGACAACAGTCAACCACAAAAACAAAAGGGTTGACAATAGTGTTACCGCCTTGGAACGGTCAGTGACAAAAAAGACCGCTGATATTTTAAACCAGGTTCTAGGGTGCACCAAACCTCGCTCTTACCCTATTGTCGTCCCAATAAACGGGACTGCAAATAAAGAAATCTCCGCCAGGTTATAATCTCCAGGACCTTTTTACTCTTCTTTGCAGCGGCCTGTTTAAGGCCCATTCCCCAACCAAATTTCTTTTAAAATCATGCAGTTTTTCCCATTTCTAAACTTACCTCTGGAAATTTCATTCTTCATTCATGGATTTATTTCCCAATTTAGGTCAAAATGCTCCTTCCACAAAACTGGTAAAAAGGCACTGATCTCTAACAAACAATGCAGCATTAATAGGCAATATAAATAAACACATAAATGATCATGTATATATAATATAAAAAAGCAGCATAGAAAGCCACAAAGTAAGTACTCAGTAACTTGGAAGAAGACAGAGAATAGAACAAACCGTTAAGGGTACGGCAAAACAAGATTAAAGACAAACATCAAACGCTACCGTCCTATAAATATTTAGGTAGACGTCATCATAGGGTCCACAATCTGTCAGGTCATCGCACAATCAAAGAGGAAGCATAGTGGCGAAATGTAAATGGGCAATCTCATTAAAATCAGACCCTTTATCACGCTACGATACTCTACACTACTAAGAATCAGACAACGCTGCATTGGAGGTCACGTCAGATTGATCTCAAGATTAGCCAATCAGATTTCAGCCTACAAAATTGCTTGGTATAGACTGCTTCACTGCGCATGTCGCGTTTCAGTCAAACGCTGTGGAGCAGTCTACGCTACAATGTCCGTAACTTTTAGCTTATAAAACACAAAATAATTACGTTACACCAACCATTATTGAATACTGGAAAAAACACACAGAAAAAAAAACAATATTGTTTGACCGCTTCGTGGGGTTGAACCCACACTAAAATTACAGTCGCAGAACGTCGCAATAGTCGACTTCGCTATCAACTGAGCTAAGTGGGCCAGACGTACTACGACTTTCTATTTCTAGAAAACTAATGTCGTAATAATCTCGGTAGAATAAATATTTTCAAAACACATGACCGCGCCCATGAGTTTGTTTATATCCTTGATGTAAAACATGCCATTTAGTCCATTTCTATGAATTTTTGTGCAATCCACAGCATTTTAGAAGTAAAACACGGCGATTTTTTTTATCTTTTTTTTCGGATATATGTGTTTTAGCCATAGATCTACATACATCCTATATCCATGATTTAGCCAAATGTATAAGTTCGGTTTATCAATTCTTCCGATTTCATTACTTCACAGAATTGTATAAAGCTCGGATGTTTAAAATATTGTTTTCAATAAGAAACTGCTTCTTATGTCATTAACAAATTGTAATGAAATGATATTCATCTTCGATATCATTTTTTTCACAAAATGTGCAGTATCTTGCATTTCTTTCTATTCTATTTCGATGTCCAATATTTTAATGAACCAGGTTGTTGTAGTCGCTTTAGAGCACACAACAACCACACGGTGACATAAACGTGCTGTAGGACGTTTACTTTGTATCTTCCTATTTATATAATCATATTATATAACGAACAAGAAATGTTTTACGTAAGCGTAAAATAGCTGCCGAGAGAAAAAAAGTCAACATAATAATATATCAAGTCACGGGCGTTAAAAAAATATTGAAAAAAATAAATGTTGTCACAGAGACATAAACACGCCACGACCGTTTTTTCTTACATTCTTCCCGATTTTTACCATCAGTTCTTCCTACCAAGCATTTTAAATCAATGTGGGCGACCTCGCTTCTTTCTGTTCAAATAACTTGACATGTTTGACATATTGATTACAATTACATTGTAACATCAGCACTGAAATACAATTGTTCACATGTAAGGGATACGTGTGCGTTAGAGTGTGCATTACAACACATATAAACTGTTCACTGTTACCATGTGCAATTATAAGATTGCGTTATCAAAGTGAAAAATGTAAAGGAACTGTTGCTTTGGCTATCAGCAATAATGAAACCAATGAAAATAAAAAAAAAAAGAAGAAGAAAAAAAGGGAAATCAGCAGGCTTGAACCCTACCTGCCTGGGCAGTAACACGGCGCCTCGACCAACTGCGCTATTGAGGCGTATGAATATGCATATAATAGTAATGACAACATGCTACAGTTAAGTAGACTGGTTTACGAAAACGTCATTTCAACAAGTGAAATGGTAACCGTTCAACGTTGCAAAATATGTGTTTATTTCATTCAAGGTTTTCAGACGAGTTCTCCAGGAATTCAAGTCGTAAAGTCGTAAAGTCGTAAAGCATGCTTATTGCCACTTACATGAGTCACAGTCTGTTAACCATAGACATATATATCGGCAGCTGAATTATATTACAGTCAAACCTATCGTAAGCAGCCACTCAAGGGAAAGAGAAATAGTGACCTCTAAAGGCAGGTGGCTGCTTAATAAAGGTTGATTTACATTAACGTTGTTTAAACGGGATATAGAAAATGTGGCTGCTTAAGACGGTTGCTACCTAATAGAGGTGACCTCTAACACAGGTTTGACTAAAATGTAGAAACAACACACTGGGATACATGTATCACGAAACTATTCACTAAATTAGCACTTGACTGTTTTGCAAATAATTTATACAAAATGTCGGCTTACTTAATACACCCGAATTGTACAATTTCGGTAATGTTTACAGTACTTGTTTGTTTAAATTAAAGTGTTTCGGAAATGCTACTTTTATATCATGATTATTACTTTAAACAAGTGTCATGCATGTTTTATAAATTTTCTTTTTTTTATTTACAATACATTTTCCGAATAATTAAATAACGATTCATTTTAGACACATTCTGGAGGCACGTTCTTTAAGAAACCAATTTTACAATTCCCTGTCAGTGTGCGCTTTTAAACTGCGAGTTTGTTTCAATGCGTGCATTGAACAATTTCTAAATGTGCGATAACATTCTAATGTTCTAAGAAATGTCTCCTGTTTACATGCGTAAGCACAATAGTTATCTGCAGAATTGATCTTATAACGAGCATTTTGTTGTTGAATAAATAACAATAAATTATATGTTTTAGACTAGTTTCCAAGTTCCGGGGTCTCTAACAACAACTACGCACACTCATCTGGATGCTACACGTCACTCACGTGTTGCTACATGTCACTCACCCTTTGCTACACGTCACTCACGTGTTGGTTACATTGATGAGCTAAGCCGAATGGGCGATGGCGGCTGAAACTGAAAGCAAATCAGAACGTAAAAATTAAATGATCGACATTCTATTGGTAAATCCCGCCAAAATCGATGTTACTTGTTTTATTCATTATACTCAAACAAATATGAATTGAATTGAATGTTGTTTAACGGCTCATCAACACAGTATAGGTTATTAAGAGCCGCCGCCCCAGAAATACATAGGAACCCGGGAACCGTGCCCTACTTTTATTATCGAATAGATTCCCATGGTTCTTTAACTCGGAGGATAGCCCGGTTTACGTCCCCATCCGGCTGAGGGAAAGTGTCTTCCCCAAGAACACACCGACGAAACTCAGTGGCATCACGGAGGTTTGAACCCGGGGCCTCCGGTTACAAATCCGCCGCGCTACCGACTGCGCCACGCCAGCCCTCAAATATGAATCTTCTTATACTAATTGAAAAACGTTTTTTTTTTAAATATATATATACTTAATATACGTTAATTAAAAATAAATAAAACAAACACACAAATAGGTGACAATAATTTCATCAATATATTACTGATTGTTATCTTATTTTTTTGAACAGAACATTGATTAACTGTATGTTAAATGTAAATGCGATAATTCAAACATTAACGAGCATGTTCTTCGTCTTTATAAATATATGCATACATATCAAATTGCTTATTTTTTTATATATTTTTTTGTAATTTTCGCGACAAATGGGTTGATATAAACAATTTGGCCTGTCGAATCTTGAATGACTCTTATAGGCGGAGCCTTGAGGCTCCGGCTATATTCAAGGCCCCGGCTATATTTATCCCGGACTCGGAAAGCTGCTATGGGTCTTGGACTGTGTATCAACGTCATTTTACTGTTTATAAAACAACTGTATTTTAGTAAAAATAACCGGGACGCAGTCAAATTGGTATACAGGCATTTTATTGGTCTTCTGCTACTTGAATTACGTATCAATTTTAGGAATACAGTCTACACATTATGATCTGCGCATGATGCGCGTAGAACTGCTTCTTACTGTTTTTACTACAAGAATTAGATGTAAATTTCAGAGATTCAGTCTATAGATCTGTTCTCAGCATACGAATACAGCTAGTTCCAAATCGGTATCGTCACTGATTATTGATTGATGTAAAACTTTATTAAAGGGACAAACGGCTATCTTGATTTTTTTTAAAAGCTCGCGGCGCCCCGTTAGTTTTTCTACATAACTTGCATTTGTTCAATATTTAATATTGACTATAAAAATAATATAAAGGAAATTGTGTTTGAATATTACTAACTGTGCGTGTACAGCTATATATGTACCTCTTGTTGGTGCTGTATGATTTTAAAATAAGCAACACCTCTTCAATCATTAAACAGAGTTGATGAGACTTAAACTGAAGCATCTTCTAAAGCGTTTGGATAGGTCTGCTCCACTGCTACTTATTCTCATGAACTATTGATCAGATATAACCTTTTATGTGTTGGTGCGCCGTAAAACCCAATTCAATCCAATTCAATCCTTTCTAATGTAAATTTACATTGCTAAACACTGAGATTACCTTCACAGACGCTAATCTGTCAATCCAATTGCTATTATAGTTTCATTAAGTTGTCTTTTTGTTTATAACTATGATAATTTACCCCCCACCACCCCACCCCATCCCACCATGGACACCATATGGCCAGTAGAGCGATACATGTTCTCTTGGGCCTCTTTTATACGTTGCTTGCTGGCACCTGGGGTCTTCCTCTACCAAGGAAGCTGGAAATCGCTATATGATCTTAGCTGTGGGTGCGACTATAAACTCATATTAATTCAATTCGTTGATTGCTGATTATGATTTAAAAAATATTTTCTTTACATCAAGTGCGAAACAAGTTCTTGAAACTTATATTAATCACTCTCGATGGCTTCCTGGTTATAACCAGTACTACGCAATGATTAAATTATCTTGCTCAAGGACAAATAACATGACAACGGCGAAGATTGAACACACGACCTCTTGAACTGAAGTCTTACGCTTTCCACTTTCGTAATCTTTTACCAATGGACTATTTGATGAAGCGTTTGTTGAAGTCAAGCTCAATCAAGACTCGCATTGCATCGGTTGTCACAGAACTACTGTTTGCGGGACGTGTTTCTGCATCAGCAACTTTTCATTAAATATCTTTCTCTTTTACCGATTAGGTATTTTTATTCACCGCTAAACATTTCACTTTCAATTATATATAATTAGTGTATGTATAATATATAAAAGAAATTGTTTGGCTGAAACACAAGCCGCAAACAATAGGATGCACTGTATTATAACGAAACTAGCATATCTGCCGACTCTAACACCACTTACAGAGCTATTAAAGTGCTTCTAAAATAGGTTAATGTTTAATACAGTTTCAATAGAGATTGCGGGAATTCGTTCGAATCATTGCCTGGAAACTGAAACTTATTTATATTCATTGTGCAACGCCCAAAATAGAAAAAAAAACGTCCCGGCAATTATTTGTATGATTTCCCGGCAATCTCTATAAACAGTGCATTTTGCATTCATCTATAGTTAGCCTAACCTTACGTTTTAATAACATGTAATTTCCTGGCAGTGTTTACTAACAAAGCTTGCGTTATGAAAAGGGAATCACCTTTAATCTCTGTTGAAAGCTAATACGAGGAACATCTGTAGCTGATGCAAACATATTAAACCTGATGTTTTGATGACGGTAATAACTGTAAAATTAAAATGCATCTCAGACAGGGACAACGTTCCCTACCCTGGTAATTGAAGGTGTGTCATCAGTTACACCAGCTATACAGGCCTGTCAGTTACTGTGACTTACTCTAAAAATAGCACATGTAAACAACTCTCTCTGCAGACGACATAAATATGTATTTACAAATCAGCTTGTACTAATGTTTATCGATCCAATGATTCCAAAATATATATACATGTATACATTTTATTGGAACTGTGACAGTTTATCCCCCAGTATTATCCATGTTTTACAATATATTTACTCTTTAATCTACATCTAATTTCCACTGCACTATTTATCACATAAAAATCAATTGCTATAAATACAATTTATTATGCTTAATCTTCAAAGGAAAGTTGCAAAATACTTATTTAAAGCTTTTCTTAAGAGACGCAACTCAATTATATTGTTACATATAACTTGTTTTATTATGTATTAAGTATAATGTCATTGCTATAAATGTGCAGTCATATTTAATATCCACTGAACTATTTATTATTGCTTTATTCAATTTATTTAACAATTGATATTTATATCATGTGATTTACTTAATATTATTATTTATAGATAGTGACTTATAGGTCCGTTGGGCCGGGTGCTTAATTTCCAGTTATTTCATATATGTTTGATTTTGAATTGTATATGCACATGTCACTTTAATAAACTATTTGTTACGTACTTATTTAAAAAAAAATGCTAAGAACTTTTGGGCCAAAGTAAAGGTAAGCTGGTGACTAAACAGAACTTCACACTGCCAGCAAATATCTCACGAGGTTGACATAATTTATCAGTGTTAAATGGAAATTAATTGCCAATTATAGTTGATATGGAGAATCAGCATAAAGACGTTTGTATGCTTTGGATATTTTATAAAGATGACATTGTGTTGGGAATATTAAACAATTCAAAAATAAAGGATAACGTTACTAATTAGTGTTAAGAACGGCTGGACATGAGAATATACATCACTGCGCCTGAGAAGTGAATGAGGGTATAGCGAGTTTTCTGATTCTGACGCGAAAATTGTAGAGATGTTTTGTTATCTAGTATTGACATCGGAAATCAAATATTTATTGTCAGTTTTTAATGAAATGTTTGTGGTCATGTTTCTTTTTTCAATAATGCACGGCAAAGTAATTCGTTCTAATACGGTCATGTTTAATAAAAGCCTTTCCGTTTGCAATAGTAGAAATGAAGTTTTTCTAAATGGAAACTAATATTAGTGCATACATCTAGCAGTGTTAATTTAAATTCAAATAAGTAATTTTATGTAAAAAACGTGTTTTTTTTTTGTGGGCTTCTTTTTTGAGAACGCCTCCTCCCGCACCCCCCCCCCCCCGCCCCCACACCCTTCACCCATAGAAAAACACAAAGACGCATGCATGCAAGCACGCGCACGCGCGCACGCACGCACGCACGCACGCACGCACACACACACACACACACTGTTTTGAATGTATTGGCCCCACATCCCTCACCGTCTAAAATCCTGATTTTCTAACTGAATTTTCATCTTAAAACAGATTTCCTTGTAACAAAATATAATAAATACTGAAAAGGTAATCCCTTGGAAGCAACAAACACAAACAAGAGAGAAAAGAAGCAGACTCGGTTTTACTGAGTCTGTTCATGAGAGGTAATTATAAGCTGCAACACCTCTCATGCCTCCTAGCACCGGCTTGAGCCATATTGTACTTTAAAACACAGAATGGGCTTGAGGATCCCAAAGTACAAGTAACATAATAACACTTCTGATTTGTAGTCGGGGCGGCTTTTGTAGTCGAGGCATGTGCACGTGCACATGGGGTTGATACTTGTATCTCCTTTGTATCCATAACCTTTGTAATCAATGTAGATAAGACACATTTACGTGCACAGTCATTATTGTTGTCAAAGTCGCGGAGTTTTTCAAAAAAACTGGACAAAAGATGAGCTACAATTGCCAGCTGCAATCATGAAATTAGACACTAAAATCGTGAAAGCTGGAATTATAATATCCGAGGATATATCGATGACAAATTTCTACGAGGATGTCTACGAGGATGTCTACGAGGATGTGGAGAAAAAACAACTTGCTTTTACCTAAATAATAAAAAAATGAATAGGGTTGTACGGCGCAACAAAACATGACAGGGTATATGGCACCTAACACGAATGAACATGCCATACTCATCCCCCATTAACATCAAGATAACATATGAAGAATGGGCCTAGAACCTTCTAACCTACAGAACTGTAGAGTTGCTGCAAATTCTATAGTAGACACTATGGACGATGGAAAAAGTAGATGGAAAATAAGCATTCAAGGACAACAGTCAACCACAAAAACAAAAGGGTTGACAATAGTGTTACCGCCTTGGAATGGTCAGTGGCAAAAAAGGCCGCTGCTATTTTAAACCAGGTTCTAGGGTGCACCAAACCTCGCTCTTACCCTATTGCCATCCTAATAAACGGGACTGTAAATAAAGAAATCCCCGCCAGGTTATAATCTCCAGGACCTTTATACTCTTCTTTGCCGCGGCCTGTATAAGGCCCATTCCCCAACCAAATTTCTTTTAAAATCATGCAGTTTTTCCCATTTTTAAACTTACCTCTGGAAATTTCATTCTTCATTCATGGATTTATTTCCCAATTTAGGTCAAAAGGCTCCTTCCACAAAACTGGTAAAAATGCACTGATCTCTAACAAACAAGGCAGCATTAATAGGCAATATAAATAAACACATAAATGATCATGTATATATAATATAAAAAAGCAGCATAGAAAGCCACAAAGTAAGTACTCAGTAACATGGAAGAAGGCAGAGAATAGAACAAACCGTTAAGGGTACGACAAAACACAGACCTAATAACAAATAGATTGGACACGACGAAAATTATCTAAATTTCATGTGGCACAGTGCGAAAATTTCACAAATTATTTCCCAACTTTAAACACACATATTATGAAGAGTTTTATAGATACAGGTTTCATTCATGCCAAATACCATCATAAATTTAATTTTCTTTCCAATGATAGTATTTTTCTTTCTCTTACATTTAGAGCAAAAAAGGAGTTTGACGGAAACTTTGACTATGTATGTCAAAACCTTGATTTTTAAGAGAAAAGTGAAAAATGATGACATTTTTAACTTTAAACATCTTTTTATACAATTTCTTACTTTCAAAATAAACATAAATTATTATAATACCATTTTGCTATTCACTATGAATCGTTTGAATGTATTCTCATCAAAATCAGTGAATAATTGAGAGAGGAGATAGAAGGAAAAGTTAAGGTGCCACGTGATATTTTGGTTACTTCATTGGTTAAGATAGGAAGTTTCCTATCTGTTTATTAATATGTCTGTGGACAAAACAAGATTAAAGACAAACATCAAACGCTACCGTCCTATAAAGATTTAGGTAGACGTCATCATAGGGTCCACAATCTGTCAGGTCATCGCACAATGAAAGAGGAAGCATAGTGGCGAACTGTAAATGGGCAATCTCATTAAAATCAGACCCTTTATCACGCTACGATACTCTACACTACTAAGAATCAGACAACACTGCATTGGAGGTCACGTCAGATTGATCTCAAGATTAGCCAATCAGATTTCAGCCTTCAAAATTGCTTGGTATAGACTGCTTTATGCGCATGTCGCGTTTCAGTCAAACGCTGTGGAGCAGTCTACGCTACACTGTCCGTAACTTTTAGCTTATAAAACACAAAATAATTACGTTACACCAACCATTATTGAATACTGGAAAAAACACACAGAAAAAAAAACAATATTGTTTGACTGCTTCGTGGGGTTGAACCCACACTAAAATTACAGTCGCAGAACGTCGCAATAGTCGACTTCGCTATCAAATGAGCTAAGTGGGCCAGACGTACTACGACTTTCTATTTCTAGAAAACTAATGTCGTAATAATCTCGGTAGAATAAATATTTTCAAAACACATGACCGCGCCCATGAATTTGTTTATATCCTTGATGTAAAACATGCCATTTAGTCCATTTCTATGAATTTTTGTGCAATCCACAGCATTTTAGAAGTAATACACGGCGATTTTTTTTATCTTTTTTTTGGATATATGTGTTTTATATGGATTTTCGTTTGTTCAGTTCGCTCAAACATCATCTGAAGTGCATAATTATGAAACGCGCGATTTACTAAACAATAGACAATGTAATGTTCACTACTTTCAATAGTGGTCCACACTTTGTTTTAAAACTCCATATTATTGTTTTTATGGTTGAAGCATAATCATTTATTATTTATATAATATGTTATACTACTTTAAACTGAGTCTTTTGTACCAGTTTGTCATCTTGTGTTTCGTTTCGGCAATAGTCATGCATATGGTAATACATATCAATATATATTGTTTGTTTAAATAGTATTATTAAAACTCGATCTGTACTCATAACTAATTGAGCCTGATAGAACATTATACAGTAACACTACATGTATTGGTTGATGTTTATAGTTTTGTTCTATACGTACATATATGTTGACTTTTGTCTATGTTAATTTTTTGAATTTGTATTGTATGCTATATTTATATGTATATGCTCTCCTACATATTGGAGGAAACATAATAAATTAAGAATCTTTTGATAAAGGTTTTAACAAGTTCAATAAAGATTGTATGAAAGTGATTATTACCAAGGATCTTACGAAGTTTGTAAATCACATCACCAAACAAGTAGTGTATCAGTGTTTGGAACTAAACAAAAATATATAAAATAAAAAAATAATTAAAAAACAATAATAATAATTAAACATGTTATTTGTTGAAAACAAACACATTAAGTAACCCAACTGATCAGGAAAACGTTAAATATGTTTGATTTCAACAAATTTTATTAATATTTTTTAAAATGTTATATATTATTGTTTAGTTATCAACACTGATACAGCTACCTGTGCATTGCCATTGTCTTTAACTACAATACACTGGGATACATTTCAGGATTTTTTTAAATATGTTGTTTCCACCCCCCCCCCCTCACCCGCCCCCAACCCCCACTCCCCCACCCCCAAAAAAACATGTCCATTTTTTTATTTATTTTTTTATTTCATTATTTTTTTTTTTTAATTTTATATATTTTTGTTGAGTTCCCAACACTGATACAGCTACCTGTGGTTGCGATAGCCCTTGTCGAAGAAGAGTTTTTAAATTGCCACGTTTCCACGTCTGCATGAATGAATGGTGTTTTACGGTACGTCGACACATAAATAGGTTATATTGTGCGCAAAAACCGACGAAAGATGAAGAAATTAGGTAGTAATTAAAAATTAATGTAAATATATAAAGATGAAACTATTAAAAAATAAGGGATGATTTGGTAGTAATTAAACTATATAATATGTAAATCAACAAATGCCCGAAAACGGGTATATAAATAAGTAAATATATATAAGAACATATTATAAGGATTTATATAGTCTGATTCTAAAACAAGATTAAAATCTATAGTATCAAATAACTCTTTCATAGTATTAACATTGTAGTACCTTTGACGCATAGGATCAAAGTCTACACATTCCAACAAGATGTTAACGGTGCAAAGCAGGGTATACATTCTGATAATTGCTCAGCTTGTAATAAATATGAATGAGTATAACGTGTATGCCCTATCCTGCACCGGGCTAGGACAAATTCTTCTCGACGAATGGGTCTACTAGAAGAACGCCATTGTTTTGTGTATTTTGAGCTTGATTAGAGATACGGTTAAACTGCAAAATAACGAGTGTAAATCGTCTGCTCTGATTGCATGAACATATTTTAAAACTTTTAAGTCAATGTATTTTCTTAGAAATAAGTTATAACACTTATACAACTGGGTATATAGGATTTTATTAAATACTTCGAATTAGAGAAGCTTTCGATGTTCCTAATTCTAAAATATGCCCGTTAAAATTATTCTGACATCATGTTTTACTAGCATTACCACTACAAATGCGTTTGCAAAAGAAATTTTTGAAATATTAAATGTTAACGCTGAATTACAGTTACTTGAATTTCAAACAATATTCAATTTAAAGGGAGGTAATTTAAGATTATTCATATTTCATTTTTTTATAGACGGAAAATCTGCGATGAATGGGTCAATTTTTATAAATCTGTTCTATTATTTCATACCAATTTTAAGAATTTTATATCTTTAAGCGATCTTTGACTCATGTTATGTGATTTATCAGTACATTTCATGTTTTCATTTAAAGGGAGGGTAACTCTCAAAAGATGTAACAATTTAAACACAAAATAAATGTTTTACAAACTATGGGTCAAAACAAAATACTTATCATATATCTATTCTAAAATATATTTAAAATAAGAAAATTAGTTAAGATGCAAAAGTTGATACTTAGCAATTTTGTTCAGTGTATATATAACTCGCCGTCTGTAGATACATCTGTTGTAAAGTTTGCTGTTTGATGGCGGGATAGGAATTTTAAGATAACAACTTGTATAGCTGCGTTATTTTATACTAGGGTAACACACTCTTTTCTTGGAATTTGAGACATTATGTCATTTTCCGCTGCCCCAGCCAAAATAATTTTACTTAGAAACCGTAAAATTAGTGTTTTGTCTCTTAAGTCATCATTATTCCTATTCACCCCACCCCCACCCCTCCCAACCCTCTCAAAGTATTCACAACAAATGGGTCTATTTGGCGAGTTATTTGGATATTTTAATCAATGTTCAAGTATATATACAAATATAAGTCACGAACCATTTTGTTTAACACACTTACACATTAATTGGAATTTCTTTGTGTGTTTTTCCCCCAGTATTATTCCTTTTTCTATTTTATTCTGCCAAAGAATGTCTGCAATGTTATTCCTTATCTTTGAAGGTCTTGATACATCCAGCTGATATCAGGCTTCTGTTGTCGTCTGACACCAGGCATACTTGTTTAATAAATAATTGAAGTACTAGCTAGTGTACACTCAGATTTCCGTCTGAGTATTCGTGATACTCTACGCCTTTTAGCCAATTGGAGAACACCCGCTCAGTGATTGTATATGCTATAACGTTTTTCAGTAAAAAAATGTTATTGTAATAGTATTGTTATTGTAATTGGCGGCAATGTTCTATAACTGGCGGCAATGTTCTATAATTGGCGGCAATGTTCTATAATTGGCGGCAACATACTGTAATTGACGATAATTTACTGTAATTGGTGGATATGTACGGTAATTGTACTGTAATTGGCTGCAAAATACTGTAACTGACGACAACGTACTGTAATTATCAACACTGTACTGTAATTGAGGGCAACATACTGTAACTACGGCAGCTTACTGTAATTGTCAACGATGTACTGCAAATTGACGGCAACATACTGTAACTGACGACAACGTACTGTAATTGTCAACAATGTAAGTTGTAATTGACGGCAACATACTGTAACCGACGGCAGCTTACTGTAAATGTTGGCAACATACTGTAATAGGATTCATTTCCGTAATCTAGAAAGCAGATTCTTGCAAGAAAACAATAAATACAATGGGACTGTTATGCAATTTAGCGAATATCTTGTCTGTATTCAAGCGAGCCATTTACATATATAGTTTCATCAGCATATCCAAACTTAGATTGGACTTGGTCACGACATAAGTTCTACGTTCGAACGTTTTCCACATAATGTATTTTATACATGTTTGAATTACAATACTTATATATTAACCAAGAGTATTTTAAAGAAAAGTATTAGAGTTACCATGATGTACAATGGTGTACAGATTGAAATCCAAGTACATGCCAACTGAAAAAGCGATAATACGTAAAACATGTGAAATAACCACATGTACTATTAAGCAAATAAAACCAAAGAAATGATAATATTATTGCTAGTAGAGACCTGCAACGCTCAGTGCACAGCATCGTTCCACAGCAATGCCATCAGTTCTAACCTTGACCAGAATGAAGGTCTAATTATCAAACATGACATTATGTTGGAACTTGTCTATATTTGAGGTGCTGATCAGTTTCGTCAAGTACATATAAAATCTGCCTCCTGAAGTACCTATACGAATGATACAATCTCTTGATAAAACAAATAATAATACACTGTTGATAGAAAGTCGATGACTAAAATAACAAACAAATGATGATTACGACGCATTGATTCAATACACAAACAGGAGCAATTAAGTAAAGATTACATTTTGAGGGAGAAGGCATCGGGATAAGAAACAACAACAACAAACAAAACGCTTACTTTGTAAGTCTAAAAAAAGCAAACACAGTTTAGTTATGGAATATTCATATATACCCTATTTGAAAATAAAATATTATTTACCATTTTATCTTTACCATTTCACTAACAGTGCACCTGTTGTCGCAGAATCGTTTTTGTATTGCTATGAAAGATATTTCATATTGAGTATTTCATCAAATACTCAGACAGGTGTCATCGAAGCATTTAATAACACCTCTCGGTATTGACAAAATTGACGAGCCTTTCGTTTTTACTATGGTAAATACAACTTCAACTTAACAAAGCTAATATTTCATATAAGCAACATGTATGACAAGAGAGATATTTTTAATTTCTATATCGTTATTTTCCCTACTTAGATGGGGATGTTCCTAGATCAGCATCTATATATTATATATGTTTCTCAACTTGTTAGTTTCTCTAGAGCTTATAGTCGAGTTGAGACTAATATTCGTAACAATTGTATAACTAATCACTACTCCATAAGGGCTTCCGTTACCATATAATTCGAAACACCTTTGCACAAAATTAGTATGTAACCCTGACTTCTGCTTGTAAAGGGACTGGGAGCGATTTGGAAGAGTGATTCGTCTCACTCTAAATACAAATGAAAAACCTCATTATGTGCTTCAGTTTCATATGAACTGTGGATATGCATTAGATTAAGCAGCCCGTTACCGTCGGTTTAGTTATCTTTTATGAAAACGTTTGGTTTGGAAAACCCGACGACCATGAGGCCTACTTTAGAAAATAGTATATGAGTGGACCTTTGGAAACGGCCGAACACGACACATACGAAATATTGCAGTCTCGGCTTAACTGAGACTGTTCATGAAGGGTAGTGAAAAGTGTTTGCTACCGTTCACGCCCTCTAGCCCCGCGTTGAGCAGAACTCAATATTCATAAAACCAATAGTACAGAATTTTAACCATCCCAAAGAAGATATGCATATGGCGGTGGATAAAAACGTAAACTCATTATTGGGGTTGTATTCGGATTTGGACTGACTCCCAAGATATTTCCAGATCGCTATTACGTGGTCCGAGTATTAACATTCATACCCCAGCCAACCCCTATGAAATAAAACCTTCATTTCGGCTTAAAAAGTTTGCATATTGTAAAATTTAAACATTTAATAGGTAATTTTAAACAGTTTATCGCATTTTTTTTTCTGTAAAAAGTGTTTTTAAACATGTTTTATTGTCGAAATATCCGTTATAAAGTCTGGTAATATGAGCTTTCCCATCGCTTAATGGAATTAAGGCGGGACCACGTAATGGCCTGCAGTCCCCTTAAAATATAAATGTAATTTAAGAACTCTTCTGCGACAAGGACTATCACAACCTGACTTCTACGGTGACGACGTGATTTCCAAACGTCATCAGACCCTTGATCAGGATGACTTTCATACAGTTGTTATTGAACTTGTAAAATAGTTTATCAAAAGTGGTTATGAAAATTGTATAATTAATAAAGTAATTATGAATTTTACTTTCCTTTTACAGGCCAAACAACGTTTAATTACAGCCTTATGTTCTATGGAAAGTGCTATTTTCCCCCATTCACAATGCGAGATTCATTCAGTGTTTGATTGAATAGTATGCAATCGTTGCCCATTTGATACAATCACCAACGTTGTAGGCATACAGGAAGTAAATCACTGAGGTATTCATGCCTGGTGTAGACTGTGGTATTCATGCCTGGTGTAGTCGAAAGGAGTTCCCAAATATATAATCCCTAACTTTTTTTGTGATAAATGGCATTTTTGAGTATTTAAGGCCTGTTTTTTCTGGCTGAAATGACTTTATTGATTTGTTTGTGATAGCTAAGAACCATTTGCATGGTTGTATGTTGATTTTTTTTATCAACTTGAAAGTTTTGAAAGTGAAAGTAGAACACATTTAAGAGGTGCCGAATGAATGCAGTTTGTACACGGTGTCAACAAAGATCATAATTTTATTTTTTTATATGCCACATGACCCCTACTATTCTCAGCAGTTTTCTAGAGAGAAAGGTCTCATGACTAAGAATATGTAAGTGAATCTTAGTTTGAACTTCATTTTGAAAAATAGCTAACTAGAAAGCTTGGACAATATTGCATTGGACTCAATGGGATTTGATTTACTTCCGGTACACCTGTAACAAGAAAAACTGCATAATCTTGCCTTTATATATTGCTAAGATCGACTCTGGTCTTGGACATGCTTATCGTGTACTAAGCATTATAATGCAAACCAAAGATTCAACAACAAATAAACAACTTATATAACTACTTATCTCATTTTTAAAGATTAGTAATTGTTGCGTAATGAGAAATGTGATAATCTCAACTTCTTGTTGGAAGTCGGATTTCAATTCACGTGTTTCAGAGCAAAAGCAGGCACAATGTTTTTGATAATGATAAAAACACAGATAGGGTTTTTACCATGACGGAATGTGAATATGAAGCTATTGCTACCGTATATTTATTACTACATCAAGGACGAAACCACGTGACTTTTTGATCAGTTTCATGGCACAAAGCGCACAATTCAGGTATATTTTTTCTTCATAACTTTCTTAATATTTAACGATTTTTGTTCAACTAAAGCGCACATACCATTACAATGTCGGTTCTTTCCTCCGCCGTAAAAGGTAATTTGATTCATTTAGTACTTTCTGAGATTAGCTGTACATGCATATAATGTGGTCTAAGCTGGTTTGTTTATTTACAGGTAGCAAGTACTGAGGTGGGCTTGGGGAGGTGGGGTGGTGGTGGGGATGGTTCAAGGTGGGGATGGGGGTGTCTCATAACATAATAACATCAAATTGAATTGGATGATAACATATTAAAATGCATTAAAACTACTAAAACAGTTTAAACAGTTTAAATAAAATCAAGGTAACGATCCCAAATATGAAACTTATTTTACGATAACTTGCGGATTACAGTTTATAAATATCCTCAATAAAAGATAACAAGAAATACATTTCGACAATAACATATAACATTACATTAACCTATTACAGACAACAGTTAATATTATTTCACAATAATAAATTAAAATTTTAAATTTCGCAAATAACAGCATACCAAAAGTAAGCCCTACGTCCTTATTCCTTTTGTTCGAATGCATATGATGACCAGAATGTGCTTATTAGGGGCGATTAAAGGGGCTTGCTTTTTAGAATTCCTTCAGAATTAGTATAATAATAATAATAATAATAATAATAATAATAATCAACTTTATTTATCGAGGATAACATATTTGGCTTATAGCCGGTCTGACATATGGTCCTCAAACAAAAACATATATATTTACAAGATGTACACACATTTGTTGAAACAATGTTATGTATGGCATAAACATGTCTGGAAAATTTATAATATATTAAAAGAACAATGCACAATGATTTCTAAAATGAATTAAAAGATGAGCTTTAAACTAGAATTAATAACAGCTATTGTCTTCCATGCAGTGTTGTGCATGTTTTACATGTTCTCCTTTTCTTCCTAGATTTCAGAATAATCAAAGAACGGTTAAGTTTAGACACATTCTGGAGGCGCGTTTCTTTAAGAAACCAATTTTACAATTCCTGTCAGTGTGCTCTCTTTCTAATTGAGAGTTTGTTTCAATGCTGATTTGAATAATTTCTAACTCTGCGATAACAAAGATTATTATACCTCACGTTTACACTCCTGTATAAATTGCCCATACCCTTAGCGTGAATCAATTTTAACTGCTCACCGGCAATTTTTTTTTATTATACCTCACATAAAACGCCCATGCTAAATCCTCATAGACAAACAACGGGTGATAGTCAATCGCCGGGTGATAGTAAACAAATTATCGTCAGTATGGTGAAATTGCTCTTTTTAACTCATCATAACTTCAAAATTACTTGACCGATTTCAATAAACTACCACTCATTTTCTTAGTTATGTTATTTCCAATCCAACGATATGTGACATGTCGCCAATATGACATGTCGCCAATACTTAGATATCTCCGCCCTAATTGACAGTTCGCCAGTACTTAGATATATCCGCCCTATTGTTGATGTCGGAGGATATTGACAATGGTTTATATAAAATAGTTGCACGTGCTGTTGTTTGTCGGAGGTATCGTTCTGGTTTGATTGGTTGAAATGGATAAATGATTGACAACTGGCGACATGTTAATTTCGGAGGAGGAGTTGAACACCCTGGAACTGGCCATTTTTTGTTCGGTATAATAAAATAAATATTGTATCTCAGTGAGGGTGACAGTTGATATTGCCAACATTCGGAAAACTTCGCCTCGGTTGACATTATTTTCCTCAGGTTGACAATATCCACTGTCACTCTCACTGGTATAATGCTGCAGTGTTATTTCTCCTGTTTACATGCGTAAGTACAATAGTTATCTGAAGAATTGATCTTATAACGAGCATTTTTGGTTTAAAAATAACGGAAAATAATTTATATGTTTCAGACTAGGGACTCTAACAACTACGCACACTCGTCTGTACGATACATGTGTTGGATCATTGCTGAGCTAATCCGACTGATTTTTTTTTGGAGAGGGCGTCTGAAGCTGAAAACAATATAAAATATAAACTAAACGATCGACATTTCATCGATGATGTAACAGAGAACATGACGTAATAGAGAAAGTATACCAATCCTGTCAAAATCGATGTTATGTGTTTCATTCGGTATACTCGAACATGATCATGTTATTCTAATTAAATAACGATAACATTAATTACATCGATTTGTATTTATTATGAAAATGTCTATATCGATACATGTATACACACATACATACATACATACGTACGTACGTGCAGACAGACAGACATACATACAGACAGTATACTATTTTCGCGACGTATGGGTGGATGGGATGGCACTGGCCTGTCGAAACTAGAATGACAGACTCTTATTATGCACGAGCTCCTCATGTACTCACTCTGCACGTGCAATCGGATAAAGTTGTATTCCGAAATGTCTACTAGATCGATTATATCGTCTGGAAAATAAAATCGGCTTGGAGTGCAACACAATTGCTGCAAAATGAATGGCCAAATCCCCTGGTACAAGAAACGAATAGTAATAGCATGTTGTACAGTTTTGGCAGAAAATCGATGACTAAAAGAACAAACGAGAATCATTACGTAATACTATACATACTATGGCATTTATATTCAGCGATGATTGAATAATGACTCATCAATTACATGTATACTATGTTATATAGAGCCGCCCCTGAAAGAGAGAGAGAGAGAGAGAGAGAGAGAGAGAGAGAGGGAGGGAGGGAGGGAGGGCAGACTTGCCTTACTCTTACTATTAAACGAATATATTCTTGATGTTCTTTAACGTGCATGCTCCGAAAACGAAATCGCCCGGTTTACGTCCCATTTTAATTTTTTATTTTAAATTTTAAACTTTACAGATATTTATCATAAAACCGAAATATCTGCACACAAATATACACGAAATAATGTACAGTCTAACAAACCTCAAGTGGAACGTTGCATGCAGTATGTTCTACAAATTCAACAATTGAATTATACCGCATTTACTAAAAGCACAGCCTCGTAGCTAAGACGATAAAGCGTTATAGTTCTACAGACCTCTGCGCCGCGTGATTTCGCTCCCTGTTAAGGAATGTTCCTAGTGATTTACTCTTCATCTCATCTCTGCGCCGCGTGATTTCGCTCCCTGTTAAGGAATGTTCCTAGTGATTTACTCTTCATCTCATCTCTGCGCCGCGTGATTTCGCTCCCTGTTAAGGAATGTTCCTAGTGATTTACTCTTCATCTCATCTCTGCGCCGCGTGATTTCGCTCCCTGTTAAGGAATGTTCCTAGTGATTTACTCTTCATCTCATCTCTGCCCCGCGTGATTTCGCTCCCTGTTAAGGAATGTTCCTAGTGATTTACTCTTCATCTCATCTCTGCCCCGCGTGATTTCGCTCCCTGTTAAGGAATGTTCCTAGTGATTTACTCGTCATCTCATCTCTGCCCCGCGTGATTTCGCTCCCTGTTAAGGAATGTTCCTAGTGCTTTACTCTTCATCTCATCTCTGCCCCGCGTGATTTCGCTCCCTGTTAAGGAATGTTCCTAGTGCTTTACTCTTCATCTCATCTCTGCCCCGCGTGATTTCGCTCCCTGTTAAGGAATGTTCCTAGTGATTTACTCTTCATCTCATCTCTGCCCCGCGTGATTTCGCTCCCTGTTAAGAAATGTTCCTAGTGATTTACTCTTCATCTCATCTCTGCCCCGCGTGATTTCGCTCCCTGTTAAGGAATGTTCCTAGTGATTTACTCTTCATCTCATCTCTGCCCCGCGTGATTTCGCTCCCTGTTAAGGAATGTTCCTAGTGATTTACTCGTCATCTCATCTCTGCCCCGCGTGATTTCGCTCCCTGTTAAGGAATGTTCCTAGTGCTTTACTCTTCATCTCATCTCTGCCCCGCGTGATTTCGCTCCCTGTTAAGGAATGTTCCTAGTGATTTACTCTTCATCTCATCTCTGCCCCGCGTGATTTCGCTCCCTGTTAAGGAATGTTCCTAGTGATTTACTCTTCATCTCATCTCTGCCCCGCGTGATTTCGCTCCCTGTTAAGGAATGTTCCTAGTGATTTACTCTTCATCTCATCTCTGCCCCGCGTGATTTCGCTCCCTGTTAAGGAATGTTCCTAGTGCTTTACTCTTCATCTCATCTCTGCCCCGCGTGATTTCGCTCCCTGTTAAGGAATGTTCCTAGTGATTTACTCTTCATCTCATCTCTGCGCCGCGTGATTTCGCTCCCTGTTAAGGAATGTTCCTAGTGATTTACTCTTCATCTCATCTCTGCCCCGCGTGATTTCGCTCCCTGTTAAGGAATGTTCCTAGTGATTTTCTCTTCATCTCATCTCTGCCCCGCGTGATTTCGCTCCCTGTTAAGGAATGTTCCTAGTGATTTACTCTTCATCTCATCTCTGCCCCGCGTGATTTCGCTCCCTGTTAAGGAATGTTCCTAGTGCTTTACTCTTCATCTCATCTCTGCCCCGCGTGATTTCGCTCCCTGTTAAGGAATGTTCCTAGTGATTTACTCTTCATCTCATCTCTGCGCCGCGTGATTTCGCTCCCTGTTAAGGAATGTTCCTAGTGATTTACTCTTCATCTCATCTCTGCGCCGCGTGATTTCGCTCCCTGTTAAGGAATGTTCCTAGTGATTTACTCTTCATCTCACCTCTGCGCCGCGTGATTTCGCTCCCTGTTAAGGAATGTTCCTAGTGATTTACTCTTCATCTCATCTCTGCCCCGCGTGATTTCGCTCCCTGTTAAGGAATGTTCCTAGTGATTTACTCTTCATCTCATCTCTGCGCCGCGTGATTTCGCTCCCTGTTAAGGAATGTTCCTAGTGATTTACTCTTCATCTCATCTCTGCGCCGCGTGATTTCGCTCCCTGTTAAGGAATGTTCCTAGTGATTTACTCTTCATCTCATCTCTGCGCCGCGTGATTTCGCTCCCTGTTAAGGAATGTTCCTAGTGATTTACTCTTCATCTCATCTCTGCCCCGCGTGATTTCGCTCCCTGTTAAGGAATGTTCCTAGTGATTTACTCTTCATCTCATCTCTGCGCCGCGTGATTTCGCTCCCTGTTAAGGAATGTTCCTAGTGATTTACTCTTCATCTCATCTGTGCCCCGCGTGATTTCGCTCCCTGTTAAGGAATGTTCCTAGTGATTTACTCTTCATCTCATCTCTGCCCCGCGTGATTTCGCTCCCTGTTAAGGAATGTTCCTAGTGATTTACTCTTCATCTCATCTCTGCGCCGCGTGATTTCGCTCCCTGTTAAGGAATGTTCCTAGTGATTTACTCTTCATCTCATCTCTGCGCCGCGTGATTTCGCTCCCTGTTAAGGAATGTTCCTAGTGATTTACTCTTCCTCTCATCTTCCTCTAAGGTCGCTGTCCCAATATGTATTAACGGGACGTAAAACAGCATTTAAAAACACACTTTCTTTTCATAAATAAAGATTCGTTGTTTGCTGATTTTGATGTTAACTTATTTCTTGCAACTTATATTAATCTTCTCGATGGTTTTCTGGGTATAACCTGTACTACGCAATGAGGATTAATGATTTTGCTCAAGGATAAATAACATGGTCATGGAGAGGATCGAATCCACGACCTCTCGATCTGAAGTCTGACGCTTTACCAGTGTACCACGCATTCCATATGTTTGCTGAAGCGTTTGCTGAACAGTTTCAATAGAGATTGTGGGAATTCCATCAAATCATTGCATGGAACTGATACGTATTAATATTATTTGTTCAACTCCCAAAACCGAAAAAAAAGAATAGAAGAAGAACTTTTATTAGCCTCGTCATAGGTTTAATTGGGTCGAGGCCATCCCAAATAAACCTTACAAAGTACATACATTTTATGCAATAAGTCATATATGACTCTTGAGCACAATTTAAAACAATTTTATAACAAACATTTCTAACATATCAATGGCGTTATGACAGTGTTAATATAAATATTACTTAGAATCATGTTTATAAAATACAATGTTATATTAATCTAACAATGTCACACATGACATGCACTATTCTTTAGTAACAAGTGTTTTTAAAGATGAATGGTCACCCTTTTTGTAGTATTATGAATTAACAAATTGAACTCTTAAATATCATATGAACATTTCTTGATAGTCCCGGAGAGAAACATATATTTAAAACCACTACTAAGTTGTATGTAAAAATAAGTATTATTTGCATGACGAAGATACTACTTTTACCACTACGTGACTGCACGGGGAAATGAGGTAAAAGCTGCACAATTATTAAATACCTTTACCTGTAGATTAATTTACCTGTTCAAAGTTTTTAACGTCATCAAATAAAATGTTATTCTCGTACTCTCGCTTTTCACAGATATTGCAATGTGTGAATTGTAAATATCTATTGTTGTGTATCGATTTATAAACATGTTTCAATGTGTGAATTGTAAATATCTATTGCTGTGTATTGATTTCGATTTAAAAAACATAAACATGTTCATGAAACAAAACATGGCCGGGGAACTTTAAGATATGTACATTTTAAGTGTTACAATTATGTTGTTTAACAGCTTCTCTCTGAATTTGGACATACATGATACATTATAACTCTAAGTTGCACGGAGCGTGTTAAAATAAAAACACAAGCATACTTGTTATTGGGAATTTTCACAGATTATACATTTTCTTTTTTCAAATCCTTTAAATACACATGTACATATGTGGCGAAGTTTCGTAATTGTTGCTTATTTTCTGACTGAAATAATTGTATAGTTTTGAACATGTTGCTGTTTTTAGAAAAGTACTTTTTAAACAATGTAGAATAACTTCCTGGCACACATTTGTATGATTTCTCGGCAATATCTATAAAAAAAGAAATACATTGTGCATTCTTCTAAAGTTAGCCTAACCTTAATATTAACGATTTAATAACATGTAATTTCCTGGCAGTGTTTACTAATAAATCTTGCGCTATGAAAAGTGAATCACCTTTGATCTCTGTTGCAAGATAATACGAGGAACATCTGTAGCAGATGCAAATATAATAAACATGAAGTTTGAATGCGGTAATAACTAAAATTAAAAGCATCTGAAACAGAACCTTGTAATCCGTTATAGACAGTTTTCACGCGATTGCATTTTGTGATTTTTGTTCAGATTCCGCTGAATGAGTGAATTGCTATTTACATACGTCGCTGGTAGGCGGTTGATATCACAACATATGTAATAACATCAAATGACGTCATGCAGTGCTCACCTATAATACAAGAGTCCCTTAATCGTATTTGTTGAATGGAAATCTTACTAGCTAACCATTCTCAATGCGGTACCCATATAGACCATTATAGTAAATATAGATGTACAAATCGAACAGGAAAAGCAGCATTCAAGGACGACAGTCAACCACAAACACACAGAAACAAAGAACGCATTTAAAGATGAATAAAAGGCCAAATAAGACATCACAAACACAAAAAGGGTTGGCAATAAGGCTAACGCCGGCAAAAAAAAAGCCGCTGGGTTTTAAACCGGGGCAAAGAATAGGGCCACTGCAGATCCTTTTGGAGGGGTAGGCAGAGGGGTAGAATCCCCCCAAATTTATGTTCATTTTATCATTTTTTGTTCATGTTCATTAAAGGTCTTCATCATGATCCTTGCATTGTTTCAGGTGACATCTCGCTCACATCAAAAGAGCAGTAGCAGAAAAATAATAAACGTGGCTCCAGCGTAAATGGAGTTTCTACGATAGAATTTGCAGCAACTCTGCAGTTTAGGGTGAGAATTTTCCATATTTTATCTCGATGTACATGGAGGATGAGCCTGGCATGTTCATGCTTCTTAGGCGCGATATAACCTGTCATGTGTTGGTGCGCCTTAAAACCCCCAATTCCATTCAATTCAATTATGTTTGTGGTTTCTCACACTAAACTTTCAAATATATATTTCATGTTCTTGTTATAAATGCGTTTAGATAGGCGCGTTCCATGAATGCTTTATTTCCTGTTCGACATTTACTTACGGTGTCAGTCCAGCCAGAAAGTACTTCCGGGTCGTAGGGTGCTAAAATAGTTCCTTGAAAAAAACCAAAGTTTCTAGTTTGCATGTGTTTTTCCCAAGATTAGTTTTTATTTCATTGTTAAATCTAACCTGAGGTTAAAGTAGTATGTCTGTTGTCATGAATAGTAAGTATTTTATTGAGTTTGTCAGGATTATTTCTTTGGAGAGTATGAGCACAGAGGTTAGGTAGAGATGTGGTTTCGACAGATGTTTATTTCAAAATACGCATAGTGTGAATGAATGACGCGAAATGTTAAAAAACTGAATCGGTGTTTTATTCCAGATATGGGACCGTTTGCTAGCCACATGTTTAATTCACAGAATAAAAGTGTATTTAAGCGAACGAATGTTGTGGAACTTGTGACTGATCTCCAAATATAGCCTATATTGCATTGTGTTGAATGGGCTGATTTTCACCGGCCTGACACCTTACTGATCGTTTGGGATCAACAAGTGGCTATGAAGTAGAATACTGATTACGCCAGTTCTAGGTGGGTGAGGGTGGAGGAGAGGGCTTGAGAGGTGTTGCTCCTTATATTTACGCTCATGGAAAGACTCAATAAAACCGAGTCTGCTACTTTTCTCTCTTGTTTTTGTTTGTTGCTTCCACGGGATCTCTTTTCAGATTTATTGACATTCACAATAGCGTTTGTTAGTGCTGTGTGGCATTTGTAAACAGTCGACCCGACTACACATCAGTAGTGGTTTTACATATTGGTCCTTTGGGATCATCAAACCCACAATCTATATGAGGCTTTAAAGTAGACTACCGCTTAAGCCGGTTCTACGGGGCGTAAAGGGTGTTGCATCTTATATTACCTCTCATGAACAGACTCATTAAAACCGAGTCTGCTACTTTTCTCTATTGTTTGTATCTCTGTTGCTTCCAAGGGATCCCCTTTTCAGTTTTTATTGATATTCACACTAGCGTTTGTTTAGTGCTGTATGGCGGCTGTAAACAGTCGACCTGACTATAAATCAGGAACTATATTCTTACGGCGTCTCCGTGGCCGCATGGTTAACGACGTTGCGTTGTAAACCTTCGCCTCTCACCGCTGCGGTTTCGAATCCCACTGGGAGCTCGACTTGTAAGTGAGGAAGTGTCGATTCTTACGGATGGCGGGAGGTATACGGTACTGGTTCTACCCAGGAAAAGTGGGTGGTCTGCCTCCACCTAAAAAAATCGACCGTCAAATATAACCTTACATGTGTTGAAAATGACGTAAAACACCATACAAACAAACAAAACTTACTGGTCCTTTGGGATCATCAAGCCGAATCTATTTGTAGGTTTTACGTAGAATACACGTGCTAGTGGTGTGAGAGATTTTGCACTTATATTACCTCTAACGAACATACTCAGTCTGCTACTTCTCTCTGATGTTTGCGTTTGTTGCTTCCGATGAATCTTCTTCTCAGTATTTATTTTTTGCATCTAATTCGATATCACTTCTACTTCGATATTTCTTCTACATATTAAAACAGATGCTTTCTTTTGTTTCCGAACTACATCGTTTAATCATGATATCCTGATGACTGCATGATTTAACTTGTATGTCTTCTTTATGAAATTCGAGGATGTTTTCCGCCTTCGTGGATAAGATATTACGAGCTTGTGGTTATATAATCAAGGCTTGCTGTCTCCAATCGCCATTGATGTTTCCGTGTTTCTGTGATTATGTTTCGCAATTGCAAATCTTACAAAAACCAGACCATTCATGCAAGCGAAATTATAACACGCCTGCCTGACGATATATCGGCTCATCGAATAACAAGGATCATGCTTATTGTTTTTTGTTAGTGCTTAATGTAACGTATGATGGCATCACTGTTTGAGGTTCTGGCTTGCGATTACGCGTCTTATACTAAAAGTCATTTACCCGCAAATAACGGATATATTGCACTGCAAAATTGTTTATCCGAACCCTATCCAGGTGTTTAGGTCATAAATATTGTATATGTGCCAAAAATATAGGTTTATTCCCGTGTACTTAAAATACCCGAGATTGATTATTCGTAAAATGAATTATGAGTTGAAAAGTTTTAATTCGACGTTCCTGTTTGGGTTTTGGTCGACCGGTTAAAGCCGTTTATCTTTTGTCTACAGAGTTCGGATTTTCAAAATAAGCAAGTTATTATGTATATATATATATAAACACGGTATACATCTGTTGTAAACTTTACCTTAAGATGGGCGGGATAGTCATTTTAAGATAACAACTTGTATAGTTGGATTATTGCATACTAGGATAACACACTCTTTACTTGGGATTATAAGATTTGAAATTATAGCATGTTCCGCGGCCCCAGCGAAAAATAATTTTACTCAAAAAACGTAAATATAGAGTTTTTTCTCTTACGTCATCAATATTCATATTCTTTGCAAAAAGCACTATTTAAACCGCACGCAAATGATGAAACACACTTCTTTTTCTTCAAAAATCACAACAAATGGCTCTTTAAAAATAG
>JAWPHD010017619.1:0-43730 GCA_037043455.1 Cyrtodaria siliqua | reverse complement strand
CTGTCCTTTGTGTAAATTGGCAGACTTGATGGTGTATTGTCCTTTATGTAGGTTAACTGGCAGACTTGCTGGTGTATTGTCCTTTATTCTTGTAAAGTGGAAGACTTGATGGTGTATTGTCCTTTATTCTTGTAAATTGGCAGGCTTAATGGTGTATTGTCCTTTATTTGTGTAAAGTGGCAGACATGATAGTGTATTGTCCTTTATTCTTTTAATTAGGCAGACTTGATGGTGTATTGTCCTTTATGCAGGTTAATTGGCAGACTTGATGGTGTAGTCCTTTATTCTTGTAAATTGGCAGGCTTGAAGGTGTATTGTCCTTTATGCATGTACATTGGCAGACTTGGTGGTGTATTGTCCTTTATTCTTGTAAATTGGCAGACTTGAAGGTGTATTGTCCTTTATTTGTGTAAATTGGCAGACTTGATGGTGTATTGTCCTTTATTTGTGTAAATTGGCAGACTTGATGGTGTATTGTCCTTTATTTGTGTAAATTGGCAACTTGATGGTGTATTGTCCTTTATTTGTGTAAATTGGCAGACTTGATGGTGTATTGTCCTAAATTCTTTTAATTAGACAGACTTGGTGGTGTATTGTCATTTATTCTTGTAAATTGGCAGGCTTGACGGTGTATTGTCCTTTATTCTTGTAAATTGGCAGGCTTGAAGGTATATTGTCCTTTATGCAGGTTAATTGGCAGACTTGATGGTGTATTGTCCTTTATTCTTTTAAATTGGCAGACTTGATGGTGTATTGTCCTTTATTCTTGTAAATTGGCAGGCTTGAAGGTGTATTGTCCTTTATGCAGGTTAATTGGCAGACTTGATGTTGTAATTGTCCTTTATTCATGTAAATTGGCAGACTTGATGGTGTATTGTCCTTTATTCTTGTAAATTGGCAGGCCTGAAGGTGTATTCTCCTTTATTTGTGTAAATTGGCAGACTTGATGGTGTATTGTCCTTTATTCTTTTAATAAAGCAGACTTGATGGTGTATTGTCCTTTATGCAGGTTAACTGGCAGACTTGATGGTGTATTGTCCTTTATTCTTTTAAATTGGCAGACTTGATGGTGTATTGTCCTTTATTCTTTTAAATTGGCAGACTTGATGGTGTATTGTCCTTTATTCGTGTAAATTGGCAGACTTGATGGTGTATTGTCCTTTATGCAGGTTAATTGGCAGACTTGATGGTGTATTGTCCTTTATTCTTTTAAATTGGCAGACTTGATGGTGTATTGTCCTTTATTCTTGTAAATTAGCAGGCCTGAAGGTGTATTGTCCTTTATGCAGGTTAATTGGCATGGCTTGATGGTGTATTGTCCTTTATTCTTTTAAATTGGCAGACTTGATGGTGTGTTGTCCTTTATTCTTGTAAATTGGCAGGCTTGAAGGTGTACTGTCCTTTATTCTTGTAAACAGCCAGACTTGATGGTGTGTTGTCCTTTATTATTGTAAATTGGCAGACTGATGTGTGTTGTCCTTTATGCAGGTTAATTGGCAGACTTGATGGTGTATTGTCCTTTATTCATGTAAATTGGCAGACTTAATGGTGTGTTGTCTTTTATTCTTGTAAATTGGCAGACTTGATGGTGTGTTGTCCTTTATTCCTGTAAATTGCAAATCATGATGATGTCGTGTCCTTTATGCATGTTAATTGGCAGACGTCACTGTGTATTGTCCTTCCTTCGTGTAAACTGATAGACTTGACGATGTCTTGTCCTTTCTTCTTGTTAATTGGGAAATGCAATTGTGTATTGTCCTTTCCTTTAATTGGGAAACACAACAGTGTATTGCAGTTTATTCATGTCAGCTAGCCAACCTGATGGTGTATTGTCCTTCATTAATGTTAATCGGAAGATGTAATGGTGTCTTGTCCTTTATTTGTGTTAACTGACAGGCTTGATGGTGTATTGCCCTTTATTTATGTTAATTTGGAAGTTTAATGGTGTCTTGTCCTTTATTTATGCTGTAAATACAATGGACGCAAAGGTTATTGTTGTCTGCAAAGGTTATTATCATCGAGCTTAGCGGGTTAAGGGTTTAAATTTCTCCTGTGTGTCTTTGAACAAGACAGTGTCACCCTGTAATTGGAAATACATTTGTCTGAAACGGTTATATGCATTATTCCAGCTTGGTTACAGGTAATGTGCCTTCATAATGCATTTTGTCAAGCTTGGTAATTATATTTGTCCAGCTTGGTGATGCATTTGTCTGACAATGCATCTGTCCAGCTTGGTGATGCATTTGTCTGGCAATGCATCTGTGCAGCTTGGTGATGCATTTGTCTGACAATGCATCTGTGCAGCTTGGTGATGCATTTGTCTGGAAATGCATCTGTCCAGCTTGGCAACTCAGCTATGTGTTACACATGTAACTGTGCTGCACAAAAGCTAAAATTGTGTTATTTGGATATTTTTGTAACAAAAAAAACACAAAAAAAAGTCATTTAATGGCACAGATTTACCATCATTACAAACACTATAATATTTTCAGTTTACTCCATTGCCAACAACTGTTTTGTGCATACAGAACATTTATTCATGTTTATGAGTGTCTGGTGGATTACTTTAGACAAGCACTTGTCTCTTTTTGCTTTACTAATAATAGTTTTATTGCCACAGTCTATCATGTAGATGTAGACTTAAAGAAAAATAATAGATTATAAATTGCTATTAATAAATCATCAAACAGCTTACATAATGCATTATTAAAGCTGACTCGGAAATAAAGATAAAAAAATAAATGAGCTAAAAGAAAGAAAGCTCATACACAAGTTATTGCGATGTGTACAAATCTGAATCAGAAGAATACGTGTACATGTAAATGAATAACCACAGAAGCAAGATAATAAATGCGTTACCGAATTAACAGAATAATTCTAGTCAGGTACAATAAATGCTCATAAATGCCAATGGAGAGAGCATTCATCAGAGAAAATAATGGTTTTGCTGTTTTGGAACCACAAAGAATGACTGTACCAAGTTTTTTTTGTCTCTCAATCATGTCAACCATATGTTTTATTATTAGGTGACAGTTATCGACAATTTTGAAGGTGGATTCGTGTTTGCAATTGCTCGACTTTAGTTAGACTTGTTTCTTACAGTTGGTACTCATCAGTAACGGGATTGTAATGATTTTCAATTATCCTTATTTTGTTTATACTGCAGCCATTATTGCTACTATGTCCAATCCCCACCCCCAAATGACCGATGACCCCGGGGGGTAAAAACAGAGAGTACCTTATCAGGGCTTTTTCAGAACAAATTTATAAGAGTACTCTGTTATGCGATTGTTGATTTTGAAAAGGTGCGAGTACACATGAAGTCTCGCAACATCTCAGTAGCGATGACAATACATTCTGCGCATGCCCAGTTTATACCTGTCACACTGTTAAATAGGTCATAAATATAGACCCTAATTTGGTATTAAATATGTGCCATTTTATTTTTAAGTAATCAAACTTTAAAGATTAAACATCATTTTTGTAATATCTACCAAGAATAGCATTGTCAGTTCACTTAATTTAAACTTATTTATTTTACATCGATTGTAACGAAAGCTCTATGAACTTATTTGAATCACTCTCGATGTCTTCCTGGGTAGAACCAGTACTAAGCAATGCAGATAAAGTGTCTTGCTCAGGGACACAACGCATATGGCAATGACGGGAATCGAACCCACGACTTTTGGATCATGGGTCCAACGCTCTACCACTAGACCACAGCGCTCCACTTGTCAGTTCACTTAAGAAGCCATATATCAGACTCCAATTTGGTCGATCACTTTGAATTCACCAAGTGCCATTTTTTGTTTCACTGTAGCATGGTGGCCCACTTGCATATTTTATTTTAGACCAAATAGAAGACAGTTTTTCATGTTATGGGCATGAGTGTCACGGAGTTAAACTGATGTAATATGAATCTATAATTAGATGTGTGATTTGGGGATCCGAGGGGGTATTTCAGCTCATTAAAAAATAACAATCTTTAACATAGGTAAAAACAATGATGTAAAAGCGAAGAAGGTCAACGAAGGTTCAGGTACCTCTATTAGGCCTTCTTTTATGTTATGAAATCATTTTCCAAGTCCTAGAGAGGAGCGCTTTTGTGCGCCAGGCTGTGCAAACAAGCTACCTTTTGGGCCTCTGCAGGCAGAATTGTACAGGCTGGTTCTCGATTTTTATGCGGGAACCAGTCTAACACGGAATGCTTCTGGCTGAATTGATACACAAAATGTGACAGATAAACTTTATTGAAAGCTGGTGTTTAAATAGTTATAACTGTTTTATTTATAGTTAGATTTTGATGATTTAAGCTGCATAACTTTTGCGAAAACATAGACTTTCTATTGGTGTTGTCATCGCTAATCTCAGTGCTTAAATTGCTTACACTTCAGAATGGAAACAGAGAACAAGTGGCATGACTATAAACCTCAGGAATGCATATATGTTTATAAGGGACTCAGGTTTCGCAATGAAAATTGTGAGCATGTGCCCAGTATTTTTATTTTTAGTGAAATAAAACTAACAATGATGTAATTTCCCATATTTTACCCCTATTTCTTGAATAACTATTTTATCACATTTTTTCCTTTAAACAAAAAGGAGTTTATGAAGTTTATTCCATTTATTTCCCCACCATAATGATTGTATCGTTAACTTATTCAAAAGCAAACATATGTATATAATGATGTGAATGTAAGTACAATATCTCCTCAACTCAAGCGTAGCATAATATTGGCATCCATGCTTTCTTGGAAAGCATCAAAGTATTAATAGTGATAGATTTAAAAGACATTACACTTTCTGTTTAGTTAATACCATCACCTGCAGCTGCAAGTAAAACATTGGTTCATAGACAACTTGCCTATCTGAACTAACTTAAAGCATTATCAAATTATTCTGTAACTCTGCAGGTCATGCTGGATTCTGACATAATACAAAATATCAGGCCTTAAAAAACAACAGAAAACATCTCATCTTTGCAATAAAAAAACAAGGTTTTACATGGTACTTTACCGCAATATTTTTTCCGAGTCTATATTTCTGGAATTCTGTGGGTTGATAATTGATCTTTATAACTAATATTCACAAATATAAACAATTTAATGGTAGCCCAATTTGTTAAACATAAAGAAAAATAAATAAACTATTTATGGAACTAATTCTGCCAAAAAAAACGAAAAAACACACAAAAAACCCCGCAAAATACTCAATCACCAACAGAAACTTACATCTATACCATTTTATTCTATTAAGTTCTGTATCAAACATTCAATATGTGTATTGATTTGTCAGCTGACAATTTTGCATACAAAAAAAACTTTTGCCATTATTATCATAGGCAGAAGGAACAAAATCAACAAATAACAAGTCTTTTGAACAAACATGTTCTGACATTAGTTTACAATAGCCCCTTTCACTAGTAAATGTTTCAATAAAAACACTCAATCCTGCTTCCAAAGAATCTTTAAATAACCCTTTCACAAGGTTTTACCGTATTTCTCCTAATATTAGCACCCAGGCGGTATGCAAAATAATGAGGGGGCCTCTTCTAACTTTTTTTAAATTAAATTTATTGAATTTTGATATATTTTTTATTGGGGAGGTGGGGCGTGGGGGATGTTTTTATACATAGGTCAAAAATGTATCAAATTTTTAAGAATTCTTAATAATTTTTCTTTTTTTATTATTTAGTTAAAAAAAAACAAGGAATGTCACTGTAAGTGACAAATGCCCCCGTAGTGACCTTTGACCTCTAAGTGTGACCTTGACCTTGGAGACACGGACCTGGATTTTGTGCGCGACACGTCGTCTTGTTGTGGTGAGCAATTGTGCCAAGTTATTTAAAAATCCGTCCATTATTGTCGGAGTTATTAACCAGACACGATTGTACGGACGGACAGACTGAGCGACTACTATATGCACCCTTCAGGGCATAAAAAAGGTTTGTGTGTTGGGGAGGAGGGAGAGCACTTCTATTTTGGGAGGTGCTCTCATTGGGGGAAATAAGTATATGAAACAAATACGTCATTAGACTTTCGACTTTCGTGGCAATGGTGCGTGGATATAGATCATCTGTTTCCGTCTTTAATTGCAGTTTATATGGTCATAATCTGTAGTTTTCTCAGAATACACAGGAACAGAATACAGTTTATTTCGACAATATGTCATGAGCAAATGTTTTTTATTACCTTTGTAATCACTTAAGGGTTTGCTAACTATTGGTTTTTGCACTCTCCATGTTAGCAGACGGTCAAATCAATTGCGTCTTTCTAAAGCACAGAAGCAAGCTGCCTCGTCAATGTTAACCGAATAAATTATCAATGTGAAGTTCAATTTTTATATAAAATCAAATTAATAAAATGTTTTTTATTTTCATTGTAAACATAACCTAAAATATATTGCTAAATTTGGGCTGAATTATAAGAAACATAAGGCCTGTGAGAATCATAGCCCGTATGGATTAATGGTCTGTCGCTATCACAGAGCTAAAACGTAGACTAGAGAGTATAGCTGAAGGGCATGACTCCATGTGCACATTCAGGTGAGGTTTTTGAAGGCGTTGTGCAAAGACTGAATACACAATCGCCATTTTTTAATGGACTAAATCTGGACTAAATCTTAAATAGCAAACATGCATAAAACTCACCGATGAGAAGAAGATCATGTAAATCTAGTTCTTTATTTTTAGCAACTTTATATTTTTTAACTTGTTTTTCATAATTCAATGTTTTCCTTTTCAAGTACCTCATGTCTACAAGACACAGACTGGTACCTCATGTCTTAGCCTCGGTAACCCGGCCCACTTCTGATTTCTTCGTTACGCTATGCTACACGGATCCAGAACCAGGGCTCCTCACGTCTGGGGCGATTTTGGCGAGATTTTGAGAGATTCTACGAGACTTTCAAAAAACATAATTTCAAGTTAATTTAATATTAATTTCTTATTTTTAACTTATGAGAAGCAGCAAGTGACGTTAAAAAGTTTAACTGGTGCATCGTACGTTTTTATTTACAACATGTCACGCAAACGTTGATTTTATTCGCAAGAAAAAAAAAGCGCGAATAAATTGTGCTAATCGTAGGTGGGCGCTTTAATTGGCCTAATCTGCCCAGACCGATATCTTTAAGTAAGACATATGCATGATACGGTCTAGCTGCCCGAGACTACTCATGTTTACAATATATAGACTGGTACCTGATGTCTACAAGACACAGAATGGTACCTCACATATACAAGATACAGAATGGTACCTCATGTATACAAGATACAGACTGGCATCTCATGTATACAAGATACAGACTGGCACCTCATGTCTACAAGATACAGAATGGTACCTCATGTATACAAGATACAGAATGGTACCTCAAGTATACAAGATACAGAATGGTACCTCATGTCTACAAGATATAGACTGATACCCCATGTATACTAGATACTAACTGATACCTCATGTATAGTAGATACAGAATGGTACTTCATGTCTACAATCAGCGAAACAAGTTTTTATTCAATTAACAAGTTTGCTCTTCTGTATATTTTGTAGCCCGATTGTTTATATGTCAATGTTTTCATGTTAAAAAAACATGCACAAAAATTGGTTGCTAAGTGTTTACATGTAACCTGGCAACTAGAGTCAGAATTGCTAGTGGGGAATGTCATAACAGTTCTCAACCAAACAATCAGGACTAATTCCTCATCAATCACAGAAAAACAACAAATATCACCATCACCACCACCTTATACATCAATCTATTCCAGAAATTTACAGAGTGGTGAGGTACAAGCTCACCTGTATCCAAGTGAACATCTATGAAATTGCTAGTTTTGCATGTTAAAGAGGTACCTTGTATGTGGTCCACCAATTCATATGTCCCATCCAACAGGGACCAGACTTAGATATAAATGCTAAAAGCATTTCAAGTTGTAAAAATTTACTTTAATGTAAATGAAAGTAGTTGAAAAATGGCCATAACTTTGCCAAAATGCTCCCTGGTGCTTCCCGTCAGAATCTGGTCCTGGTCGCTGTCTCAATGACCTTACATGTGTTACCAGGATGTAAAATACTATTTCAGTTATTAAGTTTCAGGGCAGGATAATATTTTTCTGAGTTACTTGTCCTACTTAATATTTGAATGGTCAAATTGATAAATTGTTAAAGACTTATCCGAATTTCTACTCATCCTGCATCAATAAGCACTCGTGACGAGCGGACAAGTGGAATTTTGGTTCCCGGAGTTCGGATACATCCACTTCATGCTTTTTAATTAACAAGGATTAAAGTAACATTTTATTTATTTCTGTTGCATACTCTTACAACAGCTCATTACAAATGAATGTATTAGATAATTATAGTACAAAATATTGCATTTCCCCTAATAGTACAGCCCTGAAACAAAGAAAATGTGGGGGATGGGAGGGTGGGGAGGGGAGAGGTGGGGGCAGGGAATGTGGTGGGCTCATTTATAGATAGAAAATGTATTGATTTTTGAAGATTTTTTATTTATTCTATAAAGGTGGGGTAGGTGGGGAGGGAGCATTACTCATATAAGGGGAGGCACTCTTATTAGGAGAAATACAGTATACAACAACTGGCTTCAAATCAATGTAACATGGTACAATATTACACAGGGGAGGCACTCTTATTAGGAGAAATACAGTATACAACAACTGGCTTCAAATCAATGTAACATGGTACTGTATTACACAGGGGAGGCATTCTTATTAGGAGAAATACAGTATACAACAACTGGTTTCAAATCAATGTAACATGGTACAAAATTACACAGGGGAGGCATTCTTATTAGAAGAAATACAGTATACAACAACTGGCTTCAAATCAATGTAACATGGTACAAAATTACACAGGGGAGGCATTCTTTTTAGGAGAAATACAGTATACAACAACTGGCTTCAAATCAATGTAACATGGTACAATATTACACAGGTCTGATTAGATAATCAGTTCATCTGGCAGCTATAAATTGGCTGCAGCGACACCACCATAGACACAGCCAAGCTCTTGTCTCTAGGCTATATTATGTTCATCTCCTTTTTTATTTATAGCTGAAGATAACCCTCAAATCTATGAATGAAACTTCCCTTGGCTTCAAAAATTATTTCAGAAAGCAGAAGAGTACCAATGGGAAATGGAGTTTTTTCAAAGTTCCTCTTTGGTAGTTTTTGTGGCCAAAATTTGGACCATTCACAGTTTCAAAAAGTATGTGCTTTTTGTCCCAGTTGGAAAGGAACAAGTTAATAGTCAAATAAACCTGTAAAACATTGTTTTTGCATATCACCATCTCAATACCTACAATTCATAACATTCGATTTTTTTCTTCTCAATTTAGAAGTTTGCGATATTAATTTTTCCTATTGTAAGGTCCCTGCCCTCAAAAGGAAATCATTTTTCCATTTATTAAAGCCGCTACCCCGCCAACAACAGGCACATTTTAAATAGATGCTCACCGTTTCTTAGGGTATTAATGATAAGGTATATAATTTTATTTATCATGCAGATATGCACTTTTCTGCCCAATAAAGGGTGACCTATTAAATTTTGCTTTATTAGCCACTGGCCAATAGAGCGAATCAATGCGGAATCCCTCGGCGTTTATTGTACGTAACGTTATCTAACGTCATGCACGTAACGTTGCCTGACGTCATAAAACAAACAAAAAACAACAACATGGCGGCGTCCTCGATAAGCGTAACATTCGGAGAAATAGGTAATAATAGTAATTCATACAGAAAATGTGGGTAATCTACATGATAAATAGAATATTATTTCAGTGCCTTTTACTATCAACTTTATTAGGCTCGGCACGAAAACGAAGAATGGCTCGGCAGAGCCTCACCATTCTTCGTTTTCTTAGCCTCGCCTAATAAACTTGATAGTAAAAGGCACTGACATAATATTCTCTATGTAACTTACATTTGCTTCATACAACTACAATATAATCCCACTAGGAGCTCGACTTGTGAGGAAGTGTCGATTTTTACGGATGGCAGGAGGTGTACAGTACTGTTTCTACCCAGGAAAAATCGCTGGTCTGCCTCCAGCACAAAAAATCGACCGTCATATATAACCTTACATGTGTTGAAAACGACGTAAAACACATACAAACAAACAAAACAACTACAATATAAATGACTTAACCAGCCAGCTAAACAATTACCTATTGTTCTTGGTGCCCAAGCGCCGAATTATAAGTTATCAACTATCAATTCATTTTACGCAAATTCAATTACAGGTATTTTATTAGTATCCGTGAATAAATTCAAACTTTTAATCAGCAAATAAGCATTATTTTATGACCTCAACACATGGAAGGAGTTTGGAAGAATGGTTTTGTAGTGAAAGTTGGCAGTTCAATTTCTTTAAAAAAGCGTCTGCAATTGAGCATGTAGACTGCACCTGTGTGATTTTAACTTTAGAAATATGTAAACTGGTCCATTATGTGAGATTTTCCATGGAATATTAATTTAACTTTCTCAAAAGACCTTCTTTCATAGCAGGATGAGATTTTCATTAAGTTTAATATATTTATCACTGCTGGGGGACAGAGGATTTGTTTGACTGGTGTTTTACGTTGCGTCTTACATCATTTTTTAGCATATTTTAAGCCATATATGACGGTCAATTTGTTTCCGGTAGAGGCAGACCACTACATTTTTCCTAGGTAGAACCAGTACTGTATACCTCCCGCAATCCTTAAGAATAAAGAGACAGAGGACACACCTGAACTATACACAATACTGAATCCAATGATGGTAGCAAATTCCGTCTGAAACATTATTAGATTGTCGCTTTTTTCTTACCAATTTTGATGTATTTCTGTCCAGTGATGGTAGAAGACAGTGATTACTTAATTACTGCATTCGGATATAAGGAAATTCTATATGCGTGAACAACACGCCTTCTATCAAGTGAAGAATTTCCTTATAATCTAATGCTGCAGTAAAATAAACTATTTATTACATTTTAATATTTGTTTTTGGATTGTGCCAGTGAGTTTCAACCAAATTAGGTTGGATGTATTCAAGAACAACTGAGGAGGACTCAGGAATGGCTTATTTTTAAGGCAAAGCAAAATAAGTAGTAATTTGCCTGGCACTATGGAAATGTTATCACTGAAAAGGCAATACAATATAAATAGCATGTATTTTTACCTTCACCTTCTCCTTTATCTGCTCTCATTTAAAAGCACTGAATAAGTCAGCCATGATTCAATAGTTTGAACAGCATCTACTACACTTGTTTTGTGTACAAAAGTAATCCAGACAAATTCGCACAAAAATGGAGTACACTTTGTTGTTTTAAAAAGGTAATAAATACAAGTCAAAAAAGTATTGCAAGGAATACATAATGTTCCCTACCGGTTTGGGTCTAAAGATGGAAGATAATGTAATACAGCAAATACCTTTAAGTGTAAGTGTGACCTTGACCTTGAAGGTAGGCACTTTGTTGTTGATCGCGACACATTGTCTCTGATGGACGGACAGACAATGAGCAATTTTGAGGTTCCCTCTGGTTACACCGGTAGGGGACTAATAATTATTACAAGGAAGCGTATGATATTCTAGAAGCTCAAAATCAAACTGTAAAAAAAAAATCTTAGAAATTTGGAAACTGGTACAATTAACTTTTCATATAGGTCAGAAAAAGATGTGTTTAACCTTTTAACTGCAAAGCACGACTATAATAGCCTTTGCGACCATTGTAAATGTCCAGCTGCTGATCAGTCATTTTCCCCAAAACACCCCTTTGTCATATAAATGGAATGGTCTTAATTCAAAGAAAGAACAGTCCATTATAATTATATATGTAGCGGGCTAAGGGTTAATTTATCCGACTTATTTAAGACAAACTTGAAATATATAATTTATAATATTTAGTCACTGAGTTTGTTTGTTTGAATGGTTTACGTCATTTTTAGCACATGTTAGGCCATATAATTGACAGTCGATTATTTGTGTAGAGGCAGTCCTGGATAGAACCAGTACTGTGTACTTTGGGCCATCCTTAAGAATTAACACTTTCTCACTCGACAAGTCAAGCTCCCAGTGGGATTCGAACCATCAGCGGTGAGAGGCGAGGAAGTTTTAGACCCAGCCACTTAAGTTAGATGCCACTTAATCAGTGTAGATAAACCCGCTCCATTCTTGAAGCTTTAGATTACACACTTTTCAGGAATGCACAGGTATAATTATGCTTATCTCGTTCTAATTGTTCTCCCATTTTATGTCTTATCACACATGGGTCGGCAGTAATAATTCTGATTCATAAATAGGTAACTGGCACACCACAGTAATCAAACATGAAAGGGGATTCATAAAGCTGTAGCACTTGGTGTGCTCAGCTTCTGAGGATGGGTGAGGATGGGCGTCCTACAGGTGGCAGCGTTATTGCCTATTACTTACCTAATTATGTATTTTATCACAAACAATTTATATTTTAATACAGAGATCAGTCATTAATTCAGATTGTAATGATTGGGAAAATAAATAAATGTTAAAGATGCGATTAATGACACATGTATTATTATTATTATTATTATTATTATTATTGGTGTATGCAGACCTCAGTAAGGGTTAATTAAATTGTTGATAAATCTGAGAATAATTTAAACAAGAGGCCCAATTTTGTAAGAGGGCCATGAGTGTACACTCTACTGGTTAATAGGGTTATTTTAACAAAAGAGA
Source organism: Cyrtodaria siliqua (assembly GCA_037043455.1). Classification (NCBI taxonomy): domain Eukaryota; kingdom Metazoa; phylum Mollusca; class Bivalvia; order Adapedonta; family Hiatellidae; genus Cyrtodaria; species Cyrtodaria siliqua. The sequence continues at coordinate 31,024 of JAWPHD010017619.1, read as the reverse complement.
GGAAATAGTGTTATGCTTTCTGTATGCAAAATAAACAAGTTTTATTTATGATTGAAATCTGTAAGGTTGCATCAGCGATTAGTGTTCTTTGTCTATATCCCTTGATGTCAACAATTATGTTCTTTTTCGAATAAGCAAATGTCTCTTAAATCTGATCCTCCTACCCACCAAGACATCACTTGTCAACTGTTTGTTCACATCAAACTTCATTCCATTATCTAAGGCAATTTAGGAGTCATGGATCTGAAATGAAAATTGCATGACCTTGACTGAAATGTGTTACCCCAAATTGGTACAACAGGTGCAACACAGTCACCATCTATTGAAAATACTCAGTTTCATTCCACTATCTGAAGTGGTTTAGGCATTTATGATTGGATGTGAAAGTCTGAAACAAAAGTTACCATATCTACAGTCTAAAATTACCTTACTTAATATATGGGCGTTTATGATTGGATGTGAAATTCTGAAACAAAAGTTACCATATCTACAGTCTAAAATTTCCTTACTTAATATATGGGCGTTTATGATTGGATGTGAAATTCTGAAACAAAAGTTACCATATCTACAGTCTAAAATTACCTTACTTAATATATGGGTGTTTATGATTGGATGTGAAATTCTGAAACAAAAGTTACCATATCTACAGTCTAAAATTACCTTACTTAATATATGGGCGTTTATGATTGGATGTGAAATTCTGAAACAAAAGTTACTGTGTCTACAGTCTACAGTCTAAAATTACCTTACTTATATGAGTGTTTATGATTGGATGTGAAATTCTGAAACAAAAGTTATCATGTCTACAGTCTAAAATTACCTAACTTATATGGGCGTTTATGATTGAATGTGAGATTCTGAAACAAAATTTACCATGTCTAGAGTCTAAAATTACCTTACTTATATGGGTGTTTACGATTGGATGTGAAATTCTGAAACAAAAGTTACCATGTCTACAGTCTAAAATTACCCGACTTATATGGGCGTTTATGATTGGATGTGAAATTCTGAAACAAAAATTACCGTGTCTACAGTCTAAAATTACCTTACTTATATGGGCGTTTATGACTGGATGTGAGATTCTGAAACAAAAGTTACCATGTCTACAGTCTAAAATTACCTTACTTATATATAATACAGGGCCGGTGGGGTGCATGCCATCATACCCTTAGACCTGGCCAAATCTTACCAATCCATCACTTAAAGCTATTCAGTCTGTCCCTGTGTGAATTTATTGTGCAACCTTCTATCTAAGCCAAATAGGGTGTGTGTAATGATGATTTATTAGTGAAGCCATGTTGTTTTTATATTCACCCAGTGGCCTTTGTATATGGTATGTATGATAAAAGCCATGTGGTAATTATTTAGAACTTTGAAGTGAGTTAGCAATAAATAATAACAGACAGCTAATTAACATACTGCATGTTGGTGCATGTTGTGCAACTTTAACTGGTACCAACACTGTCATACACTTCCTGCTGCTGCTGCAGAGGTCATCTGAGTGCACATGTGTTTAAATTATAAACTGGCAAAGGTACTGTATGGTTCAACTTCACTCAACCCTTGATTATTGAAAATTAGGCAAATATCATCTTGGAAATGCCATAATGTTAATAAATTATTACCTATTTCACCAAATTTGATTTGAAGGTTTGTTTCAATAAGAACTTGGACACAACAAGCAGTATCAGTGCATGTGTTAGAAAGTTATTACCTTTTATTACAGAGCCGTCATTTGACCGTTTTTGGGGCCGAAATTCGGCCCCATTCCCCTCCCCTAAATGTATATATTTTCCCCACTTTTCCTGTGAAAAATTCCCTCTTTAAAAAAAACTAAAACAATTATTACAATTTTTTTCAACTCCAAAACAGGAAAACAGCATACAATTTGCAATTGGAATGGTAAATTCTTGGTATCACTTAAATAATAAAAAACACACACACTAATTTGTGTTTCTTAGAAATTCCCCATTGATATGAAAACAATGCAAAATTCCCCTTCCTGAGGGCCCTTGCCCCATTCCCCCAAAGTGAAGGGAGCCACCCCCACATCCACATCTTCCCAGGAGATACCTTATATACTCTTCAAGCTTAGGGTCAAGCCAAGCCAAATATGATAAGCCTCTGAAGATCGATATTTGCAGATCAAGATTCAAATCTAAGTCAGACCTGGCAATGCCCCTTCAAATTCCTGAATATGAATATAAGAGGTCAAGCCCAAGACAGTCATGTTAATCCCCTTAAGATACCTGTTGAACAGCGGTCACATGGTAATGCCCAAAAATCAGGTATTTGGTGTTCAAGGTTCAAGCCCAACCTAAACAGAACCCAACCAAACAGAGCCCAAATAGAACAGAACTCAAACCCAAGCCAAATGGAACCCAAGCCAAACAGAATCCAAGCTAAACAGAACTCAAATGAAACAGAACCCACGCCAAACAGAACCCAAACCAAACAGAACCCACGCCAAACAGAAACCAAACCAAACAGAGATCAACACCCAAAGTACTATCATAATGAAAGGGTGTTGAAACTGATCTTGTTGTGAAGGTAATTTTTATTCCAAAACTGACATTTTATCTTGATTTAAATCACTGAAAGCAGACAGACAGAAGGCTGATATTTAATTAAATTCAGGCAGGCAATAGTAAATATGGATCTGACACCATTAAATTTACAGCACTAAAACCATTATATCTGAGAGCCATCAAATTACCTCAATTTAACATATAAGTACTGGTGCCACTTTTTGAATATTTGTCTTGTTCAACTGTTTAACTCTTGATATTAAGTAGGCAGTACTGACAGCACTTTTTAAATAAAAGTTTTGCTGATCTATTTAATTAAATAAGCAGTTTTAATCTAAGTTTGTATCATTTTTTGAACAGCTGACAGAGTTCAAAATTTACTGGAAGCACCTTCACAAAAATGGGAAATGGGAAATGCAATGGGGCATCTATGCAGTATTAAATTGGCAGTTTAAAACTAGAGTTCCTGAAACAATGTTGGACCAGTTAATTTTCAGTTTAAAGTCAAAGTACTAGAATCGCTTTTTAAAAAAAAAAATTGTCTTGTAATTAATTGCTAAATTTTGATCCCAAGCTACCCCCATTTTATACCCCTGCACAAAGTGAAGTGGGGGCTAAATAGAAATCACACATTTTTATTACTTGCACTTCTCAAATAGTTGTTCCCAAACTTCATATACACATAACCACTGATGACCTCAATAGACATGTCCCTCTACATCACACATTGCAGACTTATTACAGAATTATGGCCCTTTGTTTGACTTAGTATTTCTACTCTGATAATTTTTATTGTATAATGTCTCGTATAACACGTTTTAATAACTTGCATTTTACAAACAGTTTTGGATGGATTGTTCTCAAACTTTATATACACCTAACAATGACCTTATGTCCCTCTAATGCACACATTGTTCATTTCCACATTTATTACAGAATTACGGCCTTTGTTTGACTTAGAATATTCCACTCATATGCTAGAATTCTTATTTTATTGTGTTTTTGTATTATTTTAATTGTGTATTTATGGGGACGTAAACTGGGTTGTCCCGTGTATCGATCTATCCTCCAAGCACGTTAAAAAAAAGAACCATAAGAATCTATTAGACAATAAGAGTAGGGCACGGTTCCCGGACTCCTATGTATCCTTCCCCTCTCCCTGGGGCGGCTCTAAATAACATATACTGTGTTGATGAGCCGTTAACATTCAACATGTATGTTTATGTAATGCAGATAGGCAGCCTTCATGTGGCTCTGGGAATTTCTACATTGAATTAATATCATTAAGTCCACCTGACCTTAGATTCAAACCATAGACTTTGCTTGAGTCTTTAGATCTTGTAACATAAGCCTCACCTGATAAACCACAAAAAAATCGAAGGTCATATATAACCTTACATGTGTTGAAAATGACATACAACACCACACAAACAAACATACCAAATGTTCAACATAGTTTTATCAGAAAAAATTGTAAATCTGCTTTCTGGTTTCATCTGAAGAGTTTAAATTCCCCCTCCAGACACCAGGTGTCACCTCTGTGGTTATATTAATATACAGGCAACATATGGCAGCCTTTACACAGACATTGATGTTTGGCATGCTACTTCCTAATTATGAATAGGTGTAATGATATACCTATTTGTGTCATAGTAACATGTTTTCCTTCCTTACATTTAGTATGTCGCATTAATTCTAATCTGACACAGAATTCGGATAAGATCAATAAGAATGTATCTAACTAATTCTTTAAAAGCTTTCTATTAAAGGAACACATGGCAATCTTGAGTTTTATTTAAACAATAAAATTTGCTCCTCAATTTAGTTATCCTGCGTCATTTTGACTTTAAAACTGCTTGCATATGATTAAATAAAAAATTGAGATTTCAATTTTCTTCACTATTTTACCAATTTTTTAATTATATTATTGATGCACTATTATACAAAGTTAGTAATATGTAAAAATAATTTGCTTTGAACTATTCTAACAATTACTATTAATGATTGAAGAGAAAAACTAACGGTACACCCTGAGTTTTTAAAATTTCAAGATTGCCTTTAAATCTTTAAAGGGACTGATGCAGACTAGCATGTGTTTTTCCCACACATTGAATGAATCCCTCGGTTTTCAAAACTACTGTTGAATGAAATGAATATGTTGAGATTGTTTTGTAAAATCTTACAACAGGTTAGTTTTAAGAAAATGTTGAAAATAGTTTCAATTAAATCAGCTTGCTTTTAAAATGACAATAATAATACAAAGATTTGCTTTAACATTCAATTTTATTTCTTCAAAAAAGAAAGACAAAGGACCCAGTTGTCAAATGAAGTTATTTCCCAAATTCCACTTAGTTCAAATGGAACTAATCTGAGCTTAATATAAAAACTTCTACTGGTCGGGAGTCTAAGCACACTGGTAAACCGGCGACCGAAAGATCAGCTGGCTACCGAAAGATCAGCTCAAAGCAAAAAGGTACCCATCAACACTGGGGTAAGTATTTCTACTCGTTGGATACGTTATTCTCAACATATTTACAAAAGAAATGGTTCTCCGTGTTGCTGAATAAACGATACACGAATGTGTGTAAATGTCATTGCATTATGTCAAATAAATTGTGAGATATGGCGAGTTAAACGCGAATGTTTCCCAAAAAGATGTCAATTCTGAAGTTTATACCCTAAATACTCGTAAAATATTCAATACTGAGGTAAAACAGGTATATACGATTAAAACAATTTATATTTAATGTAAAACGTGTATAATTCTTACTGCAAGAATCCACGTATTAAAAAAGTTATGACTATTTAAACTACACCGGTCGGTAAGAAAATGCGCCCGAATGGCACAGCTCCGAAAATTATTGGTGCCCCGAAAGATCAGCCCTGAAATCAACTTGAGAAAATCGCATTTTTGTGACCAGACGGATGTTTTATTAGTATCTCACCATCATTTAAATTATTCAAGAAAGGGTTTATTGAGAATAACGTATCCAACGAGTAGAAATACTTACCCCAGTGTTGATGGTTTACCTTTTTGCTTTAAGCTGATCTTTCGGTAGCCAGCTGATCTTTCGGTCGCCGGTTTACCAGTGTGCTAAGTCTTATAAAACGTTTTGGCAAAAGAAAAATGAAGGAAAGTAGATCTATCACTGAAGGTGATGAATACAACTGAAGGTGATGAATACAACTGAAGGTGATGAATACACCTGCTTTTTGATCAGTTGTTAAGTGTGTATGAAGTTTGGGAACAATCCTTTCAAAACTGAGGAATGCAAGTAATAAAAATGTGTTACGTGACCAGGACAAATATGTGTTACGCGACGGAACAAATATGTGTTACGTGACGGAACAAATATGTGTTACGTGACAGGACAAAAATGTGTAATGCGATGGGACAAAAATGTGTTATGAGACAGGACGCTACGGACAGCGTGATTCCTATACAGCCCTCACTTCACTTTGTGAAAGCAGGGGTATAATTATATTAAGTTTGATCTCTTTAAAATGTGATCACAGCTAACCTACATTTCTACAGATCTACTTTGTTAAAGGCTTAGGGCTCAAGTATAAAAAAATGAAAATGGCCCCACTTTTGATGGTTTTATACATGTATACAGTATTTGGTCCTTTTATTGACAAAACAAAGCACCTATATATACTTAGTATATCTATACTCACACTTAGTAGCCTTACCTTTAAGGTTACTTCAAACATTGTTTTAAGTAGTAGCAAGAACCACTAAAAACAGTCTATTAAGCCATTTTAGAATTATTTTATTATTAGAATTTTGTGTTTCTGGGTTTCAAGAATCTCATTACTCAATGTCCTGTAAAACCTCAGTGTGTTCTGAGAATGTAATGAGCTTTAAATTAACTGGTTTCATTGGTCCAGTTTTTACAATTTGGTTGCTTCTGTCATGACATCACTTTCTGATATTATGACCTCACGTCATGCTATCATGACATCACGTCATGCTATTATGATGCAACTCAGTGTTTTCTCACAACTGAATAAGTCTTTTAATTGCTGTGAGAAACAGATTAAGACTGTTTGTATCACTCATTGAGTAGTAAGTTTCTTGAAACCAAGAATCAAAAAATTCTTTCAATAAAATAATTCTAAAATGATTTAATACTGTTTAAAATGAAGATACTACTGAAGTCTAAACAATCACATAACACAAATTACTTGGAAGATCACAGAGCAACCTCCTGTAATCCTGGGCCAGTATTCATAAAGCAACTTAAGTAAAAAAAAAAATACTTAAGTAAAAATTTAAGAAATTTACATATTTTCAAATATTACTTAAGTAAAAATTTAAGAAATTTACATATTTTCAAATATTCTTATTAACCTCTACAAACCATCTATTTTAAGATACAAATGTTTAGATGTGGGTTTTATAAATCATAGCATTATTAAAATATAAAAAAGATATATTTAAACCTATTTAAACCATAGAAAAATGTATTTAAAAAAACAAAAACATTTTGACTTGAGTTAAGATATTGCTAAGAAGCTTTATGAATAATGGACCCTGCTGTTGTACTGCTCCTTCTGTTCCATTATCACTCAAGGAAGAAATGGGCATGAAACAAAAGTGGATTATTGTTTTTTATAGTTTTATCTAACCCCAGGTGGGATTATCAGACATAAATTGGCAATCATTAAGATAACAAACAGTTAGTTGGTGGAGGAAAGGCAGCTTTGTGTGTTTATAATGATGCCTGGAGTGTTTATTTCTTCATTTGACATTACCAGTTCACTTCTGGTCAAATGCAGTCGATCACAGAATAGCTTCTGCCACAGTCAAAATGCACTGTAGCTCCAAAAATGCAAACTATTTTAGCTTCTGTATTGATTTATTTGAACAGTGTTTTATTATTTTTAGCACATGTTAAGCCATATATGATGGTCAATTTTTGTGTGGCAGAGGCAGACCACCCCATTTTTCCTGGCTAAATCCAGTACTGTATCCTCCCACCATCCATAAGAATCGACATTCTTTCACTTGACAAATCGAGCTCCAAGTGTAGAATCTCGAAATGCACATAATTATCAAAATGGTAAGGCACCCCAAGCCCCAAGAAAATAAATCTTCACCAACATGTCTCCATAATTATACGGATATATCAAATGAAAAAAAAAAAACTTTTTCAAACAAAACCAAACTTCTTTTTCCAAGAAAAGCAAAAACATCCAACACTGATATCTGTATGATGATTATAAGCTACATATAACAGCCTCTCCATCCACATCTAGTATTATTCATTTCAAATAATCACATCATACAGTGAAGATATGAATGGAAACAGAATATATACTCTAAAGGTTTGACCCAATCAGGTATTTACACCTGTAACAAAAGCACACTGCTCACAAATAATGTAAAATTTGTTTGTTTGTATGGTGTTTTACGTCATTTTCAACACATGCAAGGTTATATATGACAGTCGATTTTTGTGGTGGAGGCAGACCACCCACTTTTCCTGGGAAGAACCAGTACTATAAACCTCCCGCCATCCGTAAGTGAGAGGCGAAGGTTTACAACGCAACGTCGTTAACCATTCGGCCATGGAGACGCTCAATAGAATGGAATATCAATGTTTTATCAGGGGAAATACGGTATTCAACAGAGTTTTAAGTTTGTGTTCATAATAGTTCCATTGCTTGAAACATATTATGTATTATGTATGCACATATTTATGGCGGTTTAAATGTCACTTTTAACCACCTTTCAGACTGAGTCATATCCCAGCATTGTCTGATAGTACCGGTGAGCTCAATGCTGCCACACTGAAATACCATGCAGCAGACACAAGACATGGTACCCCAACCAATCATGACATGGTACCCCAACCAATCATGACATGGTACCCCAACCAATCATGACATGGTACCCCAACCAATCATGACATGGTACCCCAACCAATCATGACTGGTACCCCAACCAATCATGACATGGTACCCCAACCAATCATGACATGGTACCCCAACCAATCATGACATGGTACCCCAACCAATCATGACATGGTACCCCAACCAATCATCCCGGTCACAGTATCCTGAAACTGGGCCGACCAGTCTAGAATTTATGCTGAATGTCAAGCAAGGGATCTACTAGAACCATCTTAATGAAAGCTCCGATTCCGATGTGATCCAGTCGGGGATCGAAGCCAAATAACCTCTCGCATGCAAGGCGGAATCCCTACCATAATGTACAGATAAATATATATATAAAACTAGACGGGGCTGGTTTTGTAACAAAAACATATGTCTCCCCGCAAACTCAGAGTGTAATGCATAAAATATGACCCAACCTGGCTGAAAGTTGTTCTCTGCACGTCGTCTCGATATGGTGAACATTTGCGCCAAGTTATTTCAAAATCCCTCAAGCGGTTCAAGAGATAATGGAGAGGACACAAAATATAGTGCATATGACCTTCGACCTCTAAGTGTGACCTTGACCTTGAACGAACGTGGCTGAAAGTTGTGCTCTCAATATGGTGAACATTTGTGCCATGTTATTTCAAAATCCCTCAAGCGGTTCAAGAGGTATGCAAAGGACACGATTTGTGACGGACAGACGGACTATACGAAATATAGTGCATATGACCTTTGACCTCTAAGTATGACCTTGACCCTGAACGGACACGGCTGGAAGTTGCGCTCCGCATGTCGTCGCAATATGGTAAACATTTTTGCCAAGTTATTTAAAAATTCCCCAAGCGGTTCAAGAGATATAGAGCGGACACATTCTTGTGATGGACAGACGGACATCCAAGCTAAAAACAATGTCTCCCCCAAGACATAGTAACACATTTAAGTCCAAACTTTAAGAGATCAATAACCTGTTTTCTGGGGATGGCTCTAAATGCTACAAGTAAATGGTGATTCCCCAAACAAAACCTGAATTTCATTTCAAATACATGTTATATTCTACAGTTAAAAATAATACTCATAGAAATAAAATATATTCATCTTTAAATTGTAGGCATCTGGGCCATGTTTTATGAAACAACTTACGACCCTTTTGACTCAATTTCTTAAATGCTTTACTATAAATTACACTTTTCATATAAACGTGACTTCATTTCATTTTCTTACACATGTGCTATTTCTGCATTATGTGCACACATAATAATTGTCTCCAGCGAATGCTTAGATGAAAAAAGTGAACGATTTTAAAATTTAAGACTTATCTAAGATGTTTAATAAAACTGGGCCCTGATGCCTAATTGTCCTACAAAATCAACAAAATCTGACAGGAGATAACATAAACATGTGCGATTTTACTAATGGTTCAAGAAAATGACATAAAATCTATATAGGAGAATCTGATAAGCATTAAAATCTGTTTCCCTCAGGAGACTTTGGTGCCACATCCCAAACACAGACAACGTTCAGTTTTAAGCACTGCCCTCTATTGTACTCTGCCCTCTATTGTACTCGCACACATTGCCCATGTGGTCCTTTGTATTCTAGTTGAATTATGCTTAATCAACCGAATGTTCTGTCTGCTGCTGTTGAAAGTAGTTCTCTGCTAATCTATTTAACTTGAGGTGTCTGGGCCGAATGGTTAGAGTCTCTGACCTGAAATCACTTGACTCTCAAAGCTGACTAGGAGAAACATTTGTGAGACAACATGTGCTTTTGTTACATTGTGTAGGTACCTGGTGTGCAGGTAGGTACCTGGTGTACTTTTGAAATGGTCAAATACCTAGGGTATACTTATATAAGCTTGACTGACAACTTGGAACTATGTTTTTACACATAAGATTATGTATAAAGTGTTTGAACGATTTAATAGTTCCAGACATTGACACTGTTGTTCAAGCTCCCCCCGCTAATGTTCATGGGTCAATTGCTCAAAAACACTGACCATTTGATTGTGTGAACATCTAGGGTATACAAGTTTGACTGAGGCTTTACTTTACTTCATTCTACAGATTGGTTTTGTGGATAGTGCAACGTAAATGATATGTCCATCACATATACTGTCACAGTCTATATATATAGGCCTGCCTGCAGGGAATCAAAGTAAGCCAATCATATATCTTCGTGACCGGGGGCCATAGCAATCATTCTATGAACCATAGTGGTTGGCTGTAATAATTGGCACAGGACTCATGCACGATTCTGATAGCGAAAAACCAACGGTCGAGTTATGGCGAAGTCATTGCACAAGTTAGTTTCCGAAGTCACTTTTGATTTAGGTAACCTACAAAACTCCATGTAAAATGCCATTTCCATAGAAAATGTTCGTAGAAAATGTTCGAAGTCTCATGAACATAAGTCTCTGAAGCCGACTGGTTGACAGAGGCTTGTACTGCCAGTTTCTGTCTACGATAACTAATTGGTATTCAGACAGAAGAAAGTACAATGTTTCTGTTAATATAATAATTGCTTAGACCTACTAATATGTCTATCACCTGTAATTTGTTTTACTGTTATCTGATAGTCAGAAATGCAACCTACTGTCAGTGGATCAATAACGGTCCTAATCAACCTGGTCATCTTGTCTGCAATCACACTATTCTTGTAGAGCAGACACTACTTGCGGGTGATGGCAACAGGACTGCAGACACTACTTGGGGGAGATGGTAACACGACTGCAGACACTACTTGGGGGAGATGGCAAGATGACTGCAGACACTACTTGGGGGAGATTGCAACACGATTGCAGAAACTACTTTGGGGAGATGGCAACACGACTGCAGACACTACTTGGGGGAGATGGCAACACGACTGCAGACACTACTTGGGGGAGATGGCAACACGCCCGCAGACTCTACTTGGGGAAGATGGCAACACAACTGCAGACACTACTTGGGGGAGATAGCAACACGACTGCAGACACTACTTGAGGGAGATGGCAACACGATTGCAGACTTTTTTGGGGGGAGAATGCAAAACGACTTCAGACACTACTTGAGGGAGACTGCAACATGCTTGCAGACTTTTTTTGGGGGGAGAATGCAAAACGTCTGCAGACACTACTTGAGGGAGACTGCAACATGCTTGCAGACTTTTTTGGGGGGAGAATGCAAAACGACTGCAGACACTACTTGAGGGAGACTGCAACATGCTTGCAGACTTTTGGGGGGAGAATGCAAAACGACTGCAGACACTACTTGGGGGAGAATGCAATATTTAGGCCAAATAAAACCAGCATCCACGGATTCATGCATCTCGCCTAACAGGGACTGGACTTCTTGAATGTCGAAATCGAAAAAAGGGCCATAATTTCACTAAAATGCAGAGTTATGGAACTTGTGTCTCTGAGTGGCCTTGATACATCTGAACAAGTATATTCAGCTAATTATGAGTTCCCTACTGGTTTAACTACCTATCTATATGAAACAAGTCTTTGTGTAACACTGACCGTGTAGGTAAGGAAATGGCAGTTGGTCACTACACATCGTTTTATGGTGTTGAACATTTGCATATATTAAGTAATAGATAAAGAAATTGAAGCTCAGACACAAAATTATAACAATAACCTTTAAGGGTGACCCTTGACCTTGAACAATTTCCGTCCGTTTTGATCGTAAATCAATTTCTTAAATGCTTCACTATAAATTACACTTTTCAAATAAACGTGATTTCAATTCATTTTCTTATACATGTATGTGATAATTCTGCACTATGTGTGTCTGCATTGAATGCTTAGGTGAAAAAAAGATGAAGGATTTTAAAATTTAGGACTTATGGTAAGATGTTTAATAAAACAGGGCCCTGGATTTTAGTTGTAACACATCACCTCATGGTGGTGAACATTTGTACATGTATGTAATACTACTGGAATCAAATGATAGATACTCATGGTGGTGAACATTTGTACATGTATGTAATACTACTGGAATCGAATGATAGATATAGCATGGACACTAAATTATAGAAATGAACTTCAGTTTTACTGTGACCGTGACCTTGAAGGTAAAGATATGTATGTTGGTCGTGGCACATCATCTCATGGTACTGAACATTTGTGACTAATATTACTGAAATTGAATGATAAAGAAGTTGTAGCCCGAATACGAAATTATAGCAATAATCTTGACCTTGACCTGGAGGTTTGAAGTAAATGTTGATGACCCCATTGCTGCGAAGTGATACCTGTTTCACCACCTCCTTGAAGGTGAGAGGAAAATATGCGTCTTAACAAACTTAATGAGAAGAACGGGTTAAGTTGGTAAGTAAAGCTCATTAATGACACTTATCCATAGCTAAGGAAATGTTCACCATCATTATTAATCAGCAATGTTTACTTCCCTCTAATTTCCTCTGACTGGAAGCATCAATGACAGAGGACACAATATTCACTGCAACTAATTTTACCGTAACTAGTCGTCATTGTTCACTGCAATTAATTGTACCGTAACTTGTCACCTTTGTTCAATGCAACTAATTGATTGTACCGTAACTAGTCATCATTGTTCACTGCAACTAATTGTACCGTAACTAGTCATTATTGCTGTACAATTCAGCATCATCATCATCATCAGAGAGTAACCTCCCTTGCCTTGGTCGACATTTCTCAAGTAACGTTTGGATCAAGTGTAGTATGAAGTAAAACAGCAGCTACATCACGTGGGTCAAGGTTGTTGACCAAGAATACTAGTCTGGAAATCTAAATTCGACGGACTTGCCAGATACAATATGAAATGGGAAAGGGGTCATGGTGAGCTCAGGTCAAGACAGTTGATTTTCCATTGCCTTAACTGGGTGTGCTTATGTAATGGACTCTATAAACCAGACAAGGCATATATTCAACCAGACATTCCCTCTCTCTGCTGGCCTTCTCCATATAACCTGAATTGATGGGCCATTAAATGGCAAGTCCAACACACTATGGGAATTTCCTACTTCTGATCAGCTGAGCCATGAACAAAAAATAAGTTTATATCTTTGCACATTTTGTAATGTTCAGATAAAACACTCATTGTGATTGGGTAAAACATATAGTGTTACATTTCATTGGACGATGCCAAAGTAATCTGTAGACAAACTGATGACAAATAAATGAAGATAGCCCTCCCCAATGTATGACACTGAACCTTTGATTTTATCTTAATAGCTTTAGACGTGTGTCATGCTTAAAGTGCTTTAGAATAAGTTTAAAAGTCTGTTGTTTTGACTTTCTCATCATTAATAATCAATAAAACGTCTCAAAAATAAAAGCATAGACTATTTAATCTATACCGCTATTCTCTCATTTATGAGTAGCCATATCTTAGCCGAAGGTTTAGAAGTGTGGATCACTAACAGAAGTTTGGCCAGATCTTTAACATTTACAAGATAGGGCTCTCCCTGCAACTTGATCAACGGCTTTACAACCCCTACGAAGGATGGCATGCTTTTACAGTACCTTGGCCGTACTGCAGGTGTGTGGGACTTGATCCCACCAGAAATCGAACCTTGAACATGTGACGAGAGCCAAGTATGCTAACCACTCGGCCATGTAAACCCTATATTCAGTAATTTGGTTCAGTGTGATACCTAAAACCACTTGAGAAAGCAGTACTGCTCAGTATTACTTACTCCCCAAATATTCTATCAAACACCAGCAGCCCAGTTGGAGCAATAACCCCAGTATTGCGGTATTGGCACTCACAAGCTGGCAGATTCCGAATGCCTGTTGCTACTAAATAGATAGGCCATGATGTAATGAACATTATGAATGGTATGTACATAATTATTTACAAAATCATGTTTCTGACGAGATCTTAATACAGAGAACTACTGAAGTAAGGACATATCAGGTGGATGCCAAGCCAATAACTCTGTTAAGTGCTTGCATAGGGGAGGTGCTCTTTTTGGGGCAAATTCTACACTATAAATAAACGTAAATTGAAGAGTATAATGATATACCTATTTGAAAGAATTGGGCATGCAGTTAAAGTTGTGTGTTGTATCATAGCTGACAATGTTCTACTGCAGCGAGGCCTATCGGCAGAGCCTTTGCCTAGCATGTGGGAGGTCTTGGGTTCATCCCTGGCCAGGCCATGGATAACAAAGACTTCATTAAAATGGGACTAGTAGCTCCTTTGCTGGACGTTCCGCATATAAAGAGTAGTTATAGGAATTGAATTGAGGTTTTAAGGCGCACCAACACATGAAAGGTTATATGGCGCCAAACAGGAATGAACATGCCAGTCTCATCCTCCTGTACATCGAGATAAAATATGGAGAACGGGCCTAGAACCGTCTCACCCTGAACTGCAGAGTTGCTGCAAATTCTATTGTAGACACTCCATTTACGCTGTAGCCACGTTATAGTTTTTCTGCCACTGCTCTAGTGAATGAGCGAGATGGCACCTGAAACAATGCAGGGGTCATGATGAAGACCTTTAATGAGCATGAACAAAAAATGATAAAATTAACATGAATTTGTGTGTGTGTGTGTGTGTGGGTGGGGTTCTACCCCTCTGCCTTTCCCTCCAACGGGATCTGCATTGGCCCTATTCCAAACAGGACCCAGGAACCACAAGGGGCAGTAGTTATAGGACTGGACGGCCCGGTGTCAGTATAATGTGACTGGGTGGAGTATCATTTCATGTGTCTACAACATGGTATTCCAGTGTGATAGCACTATAACATTGATCATTGAGCTAGACACCGTCGTGATATGACTGAAAGAATTAGATAGTTAAAAGCAGCGTTAAACCACATACATACATACTTGCATACAAACATACATTCTACAACCGCAAAACAGCAACAAAAAACAAGCCTCAAGTATTCAACCAAAACAGCAGATGTTCACTAAAATAAAACACCAGGAACCCAGTTATAAGTACTCCCAATGTTCTTAGGCCAAAAATAAAATTATGTTTGTTTCCCCTTCCCGACCCATGCAAAAAAGGGTTGGGTAGGTAGGTAGGTAAAATATTTTTTTATTTCATTTCTTTTATTTGAGATCAAAACTGGAATACATGCTACCTATAAGACACATTTAAGACAAAAAAAAAAAAAAAAAAAAAAAAAAAAAATAATAATAATTCGCCAGTGTCGAAAAAATAATTCGGGTCGCGGCAATTTTGGTGGGTCGGTCGGGAAAGGGGAAACAAACATAATTTTATTTTTGGCCTTACATCAGATCAGAGCCAGAACACTGCCACAAGCCAGCAGATTCCAAACTCTTGCAGATATTAAATATCTCATTTAGTGGATGTCAGTGGATATAACTAAAAATGCTTTATAGAAGGCAATACAATAGCAACTTAGAATCATCTTTAAAATGAATTGGGTTTTTATGGTGCACCAACACAAAAAGGTTATATAGCGCCTACAGGAATGAACATTCCAGGTTCACTCTCCATTTACATCTACATGTAGATAAAAATTTCTTGCATACCAGATACGGGTATCTCGTTTTACACAGGTGATGGAAAGTCTTATGTTTATGGGTAAAGATAAAAGTTTATCTTTATCGGTAAAGATGAGTCACACGAATCAATAATGATGTCAATAACATGAACAGATGAATGACGTCATTGTGCGGAAAAAAAACCACATGTAAAACGTTACTTAGACCAAATAAAATTATACATGAGTTTACTGTAACCCGACCGACCCTCTGAAAACACCCCCGACTCCTTTTTATTTTATTAAAAAAAAAAAAAAAAAAAAAAAAAAAAATTGAAAAAATAATAATGTTCATGAGATCACGGTGCAATTTTCAATTTCGCGGTGCGGTTTTGAAAGCGTGTAAATTTCACGGTATACTGTACACAGGACTGGTATAAAAGAGTCAAAATGGCGTCTCCCAGTGCTGGTTTGGCTTTACAGTTTCAAACATGTCAGCACATGGAAGCGCTAATGTTATGGGATGCACTCTCCATATAGAATCGATTGTTGAATTGTTTGACAAGTACC
The DNA here is from genome assembly GCA_037043455.1 of Cyrtodaria siliqua. NCBI lineage: Eukaryota > Metazoa > Mollusca > Bivalvia > Adapedonta > Hiatellidae > Cyrtodaria > Cyrtodaria siliqua. The sequence goes on along the minus strand of JAWPHD010017619.1, from coordinate 14,615 downwards.
ACAAACAGGTCGGTAAATGCCCCGAGTTCCAGGCCACCTGTCGTAAGTTTGTTTCTAAAATAGTACTATTAATGTGCATATGTGTACTTGCTTCTCAGCACTAAGCATTGGCATCGACTACTACTGCATTATAACTTCTTAAAGAAGTATGCCGTTCCATAATAATTTTCTGAACTCAACCTCAATATAGTCTCATAATAACTAACATGAGAAATTTATAAATATTTATTACTTTCTGATGTTAGAGAAGTAATATACATGTAAGTAAACACTTTTACAAAACTATTCAAATGGTCAATTAACATTTGACATTATAACTTTGAATATTTGTTCAGTTGTCTGGGAGGCAAGAACTGCTCTTGGTTACATGTATGTCAACCGCAGAATTTGACTACACCTGTGGGTCCCCCATCCTTCCTGACGGTCATATACCGGTATTCAGGAAGAGCATGGAAGTCAAGTCACTCATAACATGTCAGGCCCCACTGGAGATCACACTGTATGGAGCTGGACTGATCCCAGCCGACTCATGTACTCATTGCTGTTGGAGCTGACCCTCTTTCGGACTTGCGGAAAACATTTAAAACTGTTTTACCCCTTTGTAATAATTGCAAGTGTTTGGGAAAAAAGCCAGTTGTTACCAGGCCTTTTGGGAAACAATAAAACATACACAATTTCATACTGTTATCTATTGTAGTTTTTAAAATACCACATTTTCCCATTCATCAAAGCTCATCGCCACCTTAAATGTAACTTCGCCAAAAAATAAAATAAAATAAAATGCCTACCTACCTACCCTATTTTTTTCAGCAATGTTACAGTAAACACAGGTATAATTTTATTTGGCCTTATTGGCGACGTCAACGCACAAAATGTCAATGATATGCAAGAAAAAGAATCTGTTAGGGTATTCGGTTCAGATAGGGAATTCCAACCCTCGTTATAAGTGTATCAATCGGAACCTCGGCTCTGATAAAAACACTTATACCTCGGGTTGGAATTCCCTATCTTCACCGGATACCCATGAAAGATTCTTATAATCCACAATGGGCCTTAGAACCTCCTGCAGAACTACAGAGTTGCCGCAAATTCTCTTGTAAACATTCGTTTTTTTGCTGAAGGTATGATCTTTGTTTTCTGCCACAAATCAACAATTAGCACCTGAAACAATATAGTGACCCAATGATGATAAATGAACCTTTGAAAATATATTTGCTGGATCAGTTCTTATAATTTTAAAATGATATTCGCAATACAAAAACCAATCCGTGAACAGAAATTGCTTCAAATCTAAATGAATGACTTCAAAATATGAATATTTAATGTTACAAAATAATGAATGGAAAATTGATATGGATCTGTGGACTGCAAACGATTCTAATTACTCAGATTAGATTCAGTGACTCAGTTAGATATTTTGTATAACATATTTCCCCTCATAGTAGCCCCCGAGTGCAGTGAAGGGTGCTTCTATTAGAGAAATATGGTAGAGGTGTACTGGTACCAATGTATACAACGCTTATAGAGTCACTGTCATACATCAAACTTCAGAAAGGTACCCAGGTGCATTTCTGTATATATAATTATTGCTTGCATGCCTGCAGTTCACATTGGTTGTCAAAGACGTAAGAACACCTACTTTTGGAATTGTGTGGATATAGCAAGAAATTAAGTCACCTAGAGTACTACCACAATACATAATTTATGATCTACATCATCAAAAGTGACAAGGAACTAGCCTCAACCATCAAATGCTTGGTAATACATTAGAATGGTTTCCTCACAATGCAATACCAGGAGCCAAACTTGACAGGACAATAACCCTGGTATAATTGCCAGATCCACACAAGCTGGTAGATTCCGAATGCTTGCTGCTATTAAACAGACATGTAATGGATGTTATGAATTGTGTTTACATGTGTCCATTATTAGTGGTTACACAAACTAGTTCTCAATACATGGAACTGAATTGAATTGAATTGCATTTTAAAGTCACACCAACATCTAAGGGCATATGGCGACTTTCCAGCTTCCACTGGTGGAGGAAGACCCCAGGTGCCCCTCCGGGCAATTTCCGTGCACGGACAGGCACCTGGATAGAACCACCGATGTTCCGCAAGCCAGCTGGATAGCTTCCTCACAGATTCCCAGGTCCCTGAGGCATCGAACCTACAGCGGTGAGGGGCAAGTGATTTCAAGTCAGAGACTCTAACCACTCGTCCACGGACGCCCCCCTTAATACATGGAGAACTGGCAAAACTAGAGAAACTGTAAACTTAAACCAACTAGAACTATCACTGAATACCCATGCTTAAATTTTAAGTCAAATAAGGGCCATATCAGGCAATCAACAATGGGAGATGTAGATGGGCATAAGGTCATCAGTTGTTATGTTTACATGAATTTTGGGAATAACCCATTCAAAAGTGTTTGAGAAATTTCAAGTGATGAAAATGTATTACGGGATGCGACGGGACAAAAATATGTTACATGATGGGACGCGACGAGACATTACAGACGTGATGTGATTCCTATATAGCTACCACTTTACTCTATGAAAGCAGAAGACAAAGCTAAAATATACACAGCCTTTGACACTATAAACATCATAGATACAAGCAAGGTTTTATGCAAGCGTAAAATAGCTACCGAGAGAAAATAGCATTATATCTGGGTAGGAACTGGGAACAAAGTTTAACATAATAATAGATCAAGTCACGTGTGTTAGAACAATATTGAAAAAATATGTTGTCACGAAGAAGTAAACATGCCACAACCACTTTTTCTTACCAGACACTTTCTTCCCAAGTTTTACCATCATTTCTTCCTACCAAACATTTTGAATCAAGGTGGACGACCTCGCTTCGTTCTGGTCAAATCCTTGACATGCTTATCATTGCCCTCTATCAGTGTGAAATTTTGTTGCAGTCCCATTAGTAGTTTTTGAGTTATTGAGCGGACACAATTATACGCATAAAATTACAAAGGGCAATTACTCTAATTTAATTGAAGGCAGAGTTATGGTTCTTGCACTCTGCAAGTCCCCTCATTGCCCTCTATCATTGCGTGAAATTTCATTGCAGTCCCAGTAGTTTCCGAGTCATGGAGTGGACACAAATTATAAGTATAAAATTACAAAGGGTAATAACTCTAATTTAATTGAAGGCGGAGTTATGGTTCTTGCACTCTGCAAGTCCCCTCATTGCCCTCTATCATTGCGTGAAATTTCATTGCAGTCCCATGAGTAGTTTCCGAGTCATGGAGTGGACACAAATTATAAGTATAAAATTACAAAGGGTAATAACTCTAATTTAAATGAAAGCATAGTTATGGTTCTTACGCTCTGCAAATCCTCTTACGGCCCTCTATCATTGTGTGAAATTTCATTGCGGTCCAAATAGTAGTTTTCGAGTTATGGAGTGTTTCGAGTTATGGAGCGGACACAAATTATAAGTATAAAGGGTAATAACTCTAATTTAAATGAAGGCAGAGTTATGGTTCTTGCACTCTGCACATCCTCTCATTGCCATCTATCATTATAGATAGTTTAATTTTTTTGTATAAGACCAGAACAGCAGCGAATGATGCCACTAACAACTCCCAATCTTTGTGGTAAACTATATAGAACTTAATTCTTCATAACAAGTCTGTACTCCACAAGTTAACTAAGTCGTGCAATCCTAGTCAAATACCAGCAATCTAGTCACCTAGATACAAATGCAGTAAAGCACCTTTATGGTATTGATGTTGATAAAAATTCAACAAGAAAACAAGAAAACAAGCTTCAAGTGTTCAACAAAACATCAGTTGCTGTTCAGTTTACACCAGGAGACCAGATGAGTAATAACCCCCAATATTGCTACAAGCATTCCAAATTATTTGCAAAAGAACAGAAAGATGCATTATCAGGAATTGAATTGAACTCAATAGCACGGATCAAGATTGCTTAAAATTACTAAAAATAGATTTAATTTGTACAAATATGTATGATTTTGTCCAAAAACAGATTGGGAATCTATTGAATTTGATTGTGCTTCAGTGGCACGATATTTTCGTGAAATTTATTGTGTGACGTCCATACTGATCTGCGTTATTGGATTTTAAAGTCCCACAAACAGCTAAGGTCATATACCAACTTTCCAGCTTCCATTGGTGGAGGAAGACCCCAGGTGTCCCTCAAGGCAATTTTCGTGCACAGGCGGGGATCTGGATAGTTTTGCATTATCAGAAAGCAACAGCTGAACGTAGGTACTGTGCTACACTAGTATGTCAGTGGCCTTCTGTGTCATTTTGGCTCATCGGACACATTTTGGGCAGCTCTCTTTATTCACTGCTTTCATTAGTACTCTAACAAGAGTAGAATAATGACTCAATATTTAGCTGAAAATCAATCCCAGCCAAGGTCAAGTGATAAGCTACCTTATGTGCAAATTTTAAAAGAATCCAAAAATGTTTATTTCAGTTACCAAGCAAAAACCAATTCTCAAACTAGAAAATGTGTCCCAGTGGGACAAGATGTCGCATTATAGCGCTGTCAGTCACATAAAACAAAACATCAGCGTAAAAATAATGAAGGGTGAAAAGTAGGTCAAGGTTATTCATATTGACCTACTTTTGTTAGGAACATACTGTTGTCATATGGATGTAAACACGTGTGAAGTTTGAAAGCCCTAACATGTTACTTATATCGTATGTATGGATGGTTGTATGGATGTTTGGACAAGAGTAACACAAAATGCCTGCTCCACTTTCGTTCTTATATCAGGGCCATTTCTTTACCTCGGGAGATATTTCCCGTACCTCAAAAACACTGGTTACTAAACTCTATGTAACTCATTGAAAATTATGCCTGTCATGCTGAAAGAGCCCAGGTCTAGTGATTTACAACTTTCCAGTACAAGTATTAAAAGAATCTTACAAGTTTTTTCGAATGATCAAGCCCAAACTGCTAATTCACAATTTCAAGTAAAACATCAAAGTGACCTTGACCTTTGATCTACTCAACCCCAAATCAATAGTGGGCTATCACTCACCAAGCTATAATTAGAACTATCACAGAAGGTGATGAATACCTCCGCTTAAATTCTAAATCAAACAAAGGGCCATAATTATGTAATTAATTAGGCAATCAACAATGGGTGATGTACAGGGACATAAGGTCATCAGTTGTTATGTGTATATGAAGTTTGGGAACAACCAATTCAAAACTGTTTGAGGAATGCAAGTAGTAAAAATGTATTATGTTGCACGATGGGCCAGGACAAAAATGACAAAAAGCTTCACTTTACCATTTTGTGAAAGCTGGGGTATAACTAGAGGGAAAATATGACTTCAATACAAACATCCGTTCAATTTTAAACTAATGTAATTCCATTTTTTTTTCAAAATAGGCAAATATAGAAGCAGAACAACAAATCAACAAAAGAGTATGTGCTAATTAACACACACCGTAACACACAGGTATGGGCTCTGTAAAGACATCCCACTTTAAATATTTGGATTATTCAAATCAAGTAACATGGCAAAGAACATTTTTTTCATGAAACTCTCAATTTCAAGACATAACGCTTGCATTACCAGGGAGTCTGGCATTCTACTTTAAGTGTAGAATGCGTTGCCTCTCACACAGGATTGCAAATGCAATTAAAATCAGGCAGAATACTCTCAAAGATATTGAAATCTTTAAAGTCAATTAACACATTATAAGGTTAATTGCACTTAAGCTGGGTTAGAGACTCTTGACAATCAGGGCAATGTAGATATATAAAAACTATACCTATAATGTAGACAATATGTCGAAAAGGGTGCTTTCAAGTACAATCATCGTTTTTATTAAAGGTGACCAGACATTTTATTTCTAATGAATGAATTATTACTGGCCAATTAGATTTCCATAGTCGGGGATAGTGGCAAGAAAAGTTTTGACTGTGGTCTAGCTTCAGCATATATCAGAATCCAGGGTTCTCCCCTGAGGCATCGCATGTCGTGTCCGACATGCCTTCAAAAAAGCGGCTACTTTCCGACATCCCTTAATTCACCCGACATCCCTTTATTGATCTGCCGACACACGTTATTTTCCAACAGTTTGTATACCGTATTTTCACACCTTGCATCTGTTTTCACAGCTCATGTCATATTTTACAACCTGCATATTCGGACTGCTATGCTGCGGACAAATTGTGATTATGTACGGACAAATTGTGATTATGTACGATTGTTTGTGATAGTGGTAATCTGTTAATCTGTTATCCCCGCAGGTGATTTATGACTGGATTAAACGAATACTGATTGTCAATTAACACTTGTTTAACAGTATAATTTCAGAAGGCATGTCGTAATTAAAGAAAGATTAGGCTAACAGAAACTAATTATCGATGATCTAAGCGGTTCTTGTTTTTTTGTTAATCTTCGACCTGATGATAATTTGATTATGCAATTAGCTATAACTTGAGCAGTGCAAATTATCAAAAATGGTATATATAAAAAGAATATTTGTGTTTATGAGACAAAAAATCAGAAGTTATGTTATCAAACTGCTTTCAAACAATGGAATTAATAGAAAAATATATTTATAAGTGACACTGTGTTTAAAATTACAATAAAAAGAATAATTTTGTAAGGCAATAAAAGATAGAATTATTTAAAAAAAAACAACATTTAATCTTTACGAAAATAAGTTGTTATGTGTAATAAAATACTTGTTAAAACTAAATTTTTGCTTTCTATTCCATGAATTATTTTTAAATATTATACAAATTAAAGCGCTTTCAAGTGATCTAAAAGGTTCTCAAATTAAAAAAAAAAAAAACGACTGTAAGAGGGATCCCTCCCTCCTTACCCCACCCCCCACGCGTCACAAAGTAATGGTCAAAAACGACATGCCTTCTGAAATATCTGGGGAGAACCCTGGGAACCTTAACATATCCAATAAATACTTTGGCTGTAACGACATTTGTTTTTTAAATTCACACAAAGAGAAATAGGTCCATTTTACACTGCAATGGGTTTTATGTGCGTGATCACAATATATATACAAGAAAAACTTGATGCAAAGCATCAATTCGGCGCCAAAATTTTGAAGAATTAAAACATACGTTATTAAATAACAGTACACGTGTTTATCAGTTATTTTAACTATCTTATCATCAGTACTAAACCTTGGTATATTTAGTGGTCATGGACATAATATTAACAAACGATGCTATGTTGACTTGGTTAAATGTATTTTGAATTAACTAGGTCATTCAGACAATTTTCCAAACGGTTTCGTTGCAGGACTTTCCTTAAAATGTGTTAAATGAATTGACTGCATTAGGTTTAAATAAATAGTTTATGGAAAGATAAGGTGATGAATGCCGAGTGATTACAAAGTCGTTGTTGAAACATTTGGAGAGAAATCTAAGTAAGCCAAGAATTAATGGACAATGCTCTTCACATATCTGTTTGATTTTTTAACATCGTTTTTATGCCATGAAGGGCCAACAGACGATCAGTTTTAGACTAATTGTTTTTGTTTTGTTATTAAACCTAGTACTGTATCACATGAACCATCTATACAGGTAACTGATATACAGGTAACTGATAATCTACTCATTTGAATTAGTGGCTGGAGACGAGGGACAATAAGACACAATGTTGCATGTCAATCATTATAAAGGGTGTACGCTATAGAAATAGTGTCATGTTTAAAGACAACATGGTACTGTCTGAGGATCCAACTGACCTCTGCATTCAAAGCCCAGTGCGCTACTAACAGTGGTAATGCCGACTTTTTCAGTTGTAATTTGAAATGAATCTGCTATTTAATAGCACTTGTGAATATGATCATGATATTTTTATTTATACCCGTAAAAAAAACTAAAAAAAAACACACAAAAATATACAGTTTTATAAAAAAAATTGGCACAGGAAGAAAACAATTTAATAAAATGGGTATTCAAGCACATGGACAGGTAAAAATTTAACTGAGATTATTGAAATTTTAAAAAGAAAATTGGTAAATGTTTATATTTATGTTTGTCGGTCTGTCCTAAGGGTCTGGTGCTGATTCTAAGATATCCAGGCACCAAGTGCCTATTGGACTGCTACAGTTAGGATGATGTTCGACATTTCCATGAAAATGGGAGTAATGCAGAAATGACCGCGCTCGACATCTCCATAAACACGAGAGAAATGCAGAAATGACTGCGGTCGACATCTCTATGAAAAGGAGATAATGCAGGAATAACAGCACTCGAAATCTCTGTAAAAGTGAGAGTAATGCGCAATGACAGCGCTTGACATCTCCATAAAAATGGGAGTGATGCAGAAATGACAGCGCTCGACATCTCCATGATAATGGGAGTAATGCAGAAATGACAGCACTCGACATCTCCGTGAAAATGAGAGTAATGCAGAATTGACAGCTCTCGACATCTCCATGAAAATGACACCGCTCGACATCTCCATGATAATGGTAGTAATGCAGAAATGACCGCTCGACATCTCCATGATAATGGGAATAATGCAGAAATGACAGCGCTCGACATCTCCATAAAAATGAGAGTAATGTAGAAATGACAGAGCTCAACATCTCTATGAAATGACTGTATTGCAGGAATAACAACGGTCGACATCTCTGTAAAAGTGAGAGTAATGCGCAATGACAGCGCTCGACATCTCCATAAAAATGGGAGTCATGCAGAAATGACAGTGCTCGACGTCTCCATGAAAATGAGAGTAATGCAGAAATGGCAGCGCTCGACATCTCCATGAAAATGAGAGTAATGCAGAAATGACAGCGGTCGACATCTCCATAAAATGGGAGTAATGCAGAAATGACAGCGGCCGACATCTCCACGACAATCGGTGTAATGCAGAAATGACAGCGGTCGACATCTCCATAAAATGGGAGTAATACAGAAATGACAGCGGTCGACATCTCAATGAAAATAAGTGTAATGCAGAATTGACAGCGGTCGACATCTCCATGAAAATAGGAGTAATGCAGAAATGACAGCAGTCGACATCGCCATGATAATGGGAGTAATGCAGAAATGACAGCGGTCGACATCTCCATAAAATGAGAGTAATGCATGAATGACAGAGGTCGACATCTCCATAAAATCGGAGTAATGCAGAAATGACAGCGGTCAACATCTCCATGAAAATGGGAGTAATGCAGAAATGACAGCGGCCGACATCTCCATGAAAATGGGAGTAAAGTAGAAATGACAGCGGTTGACATCGCCATGAGCACATGTAAAACACTGGGCGTGAGACATACACCCGTGAGGAATTTCCTAACTAGGCATGGGACCCTTACGAGACATTTTGAAATGTCAACTTTGGTCGGACACCCGCAACCCCCCATAACAAACCGTAAGGATATACTTTAAATCGAGAGAATTTATTTAGTGTAGATTTATTTTCATCTTAGTGAAAAAAAATCATGTTTTTGATCTAAATATGTTTTTTTAAAACAGCGCACTATTGTTCCATTTCATAATTTCAGTCCTTATTTATTTTGAAGAACTTTGCCGCGATGTGTTGGCGAACATTGCCGCAACTTTGCAGCGAACATCACCACAAGCATCGCCAGAACAGTGCAGAGAAACATTTTATGCAAATGAAGTTTGATGCAAAGTTGCAGCGAACATCGCCAGAAGATTACAGCTAAAAGCATTATGCAAATGAAGTTTGCTGCAAAGTTGTGTTGAACATCGCCGGAACATCACCAGAACCTCATTTGCATATTTGTTCGCTGCAACTTTGCCGCAGACCTCATTTGCATGATAAAAGTGTACCGCAACATCGCCGCAAACTTGTTCGCCGCAGCTTTGCAGCAATATTTGCCGCAGAGTTGCAGCTGCCGCAGAGTTGCAGCAAATAGTCGCCAGAAGCCTATATTTTTGGTAAGGGTAAGGTTATACATAAGTTAATTTTATAACTTAGTAAATGACATGATCCACCCAATTTGAACAAACTTGAAAGGTCAATGCTAAGATGCTTAACATAATGTTTCATGAAAATTTCAGTGTTGGTTACTGAGAAGAAGACAGATGGATGACAGCCTATGGTAAAGCTGATCTTGCACAAGCCAGTTCAGCTTAGAAAACAATATAAAATGCAGTGTCCAATCTAGGATCTAAAAAGCAGGGGGATTTTCCCCCCTTCCTCTAAAAATGTGGGGGGATTTTCAAAAGTAAAGGGGGATGGGTTCAAACAAATCTATTACACCCTTTTCATAACACCATTTCGACTGCAAGTCGCATAATTTGGAATATTTTTGATTCCGAGTCTGCGCTCATAAATCTACTTTCGTTTTCAATACATTAGTCTGCATTTGACAGTCAAAATGAAGCATTACAAAATTAGCGATTTCCCGTAAACGAAATTTAAATGCCAAAACTTTCCGATATATCATCGTATTTTCTCATTTCTTAGCAACATTTAATGTAATTTGGCAATAATAATTAATCAAAACGATTTAAAAACGAGAACAATGTGAAAACATTTGAAACGCAGATATTACGATCGATAAATTTCGTTAATTTTTCTAAAATTCGTATTACGCATTTGACTCGTTTTCAGTCAAAATACAGGGAGACATCGTTTTAATGAAATGATTTTGTATAATTTTTGAATTATTGGTGCATCATTTCTTACAGAAATTCAAGAAATCGCTAAGCAGTTTTATCTCTTGTGTTTTATATCTTATTCTGGTGCGTTTTATAGCATGCTTTAAATGCCATTTAAACATTTTTAATTACAATCCAAACATACTCAACTATCAGTCCTTTTGATTCCCCATGCCTAAGGTCAAACTACTACCACAGTATGTCCGGCGCCCTCAAGGGGCGCCGAACAATAAAATGTGAGAAAACCTCCATTAATATATAGAGATTAACATGACGCCAGTTGTCAATCATTTAACCGTTTCAACAAATCAGACCAATATGATACCTCCGACAAACAATAGCACATGCAGCTGTATTATAAAGTGCTGCAAAAGCATGTATACCGTTTTATAATAAATAACCCACTGTCAATACACTACGACATCAACAATAGGGCGGAGATATCTAAGAACTGGATTTATATTAATTAGACAATTAACTTTCTCTTTTAAAGCAATAGAGAATGGGCTTCATTCCTCAGAGCCAAGCATATAGGTGATCCAAATTCTCTCTCTATCTAAGAGAGGTTCTAAATAACTTAACCCATCACATAACGTGGTCCGAGAATTAATTTTCATACCCCATCCAACCCCTTCTCCAAGAAGCGAAAACAGGGTTGGCTGGGGTATTCAAAAACCTTAATTTTGGCTTAAAAAGTTTACATATCGTAAAATTAAAACATTTAATAGGTAATTTTAAACAGGTTATCACATTTTTTCTGTTTAAATTTTTTATTGTCAAAATATCCATTACAAAATCCTGCTAATATAAACTTTGCCATCACTTTAATGGAATTAAAGCGGGACCCCATAATGATATATTGCCTACATGGGCTAAATCTAATTAACTGAATGAAAAACAGAGCAATATCTTAATTTTTGAAGTTCATTAATTGCAGCAATCAGGAAAGATAAACAGGTTAAATGGTCATGAATTGGTGATAATTTACTTTCAGTTCCTATCAGACATGATCTAAGATGGATTATTGAAAGCTCTATCAGCCAGCGGCATACTCGTGATTACCTAATTAAACTAAGCGTGATACTAAAAACATGTAATTTATTGCAGATTGAAATCCAAAATGGGTAAAAATCAATGGAAGTGCTAATCTCAATAAGTAATAACAAGGCAGCTGGAGCAGTGATCTAGTGATTGGAGTACTTGCATTAGTAACCTAAAGGTTCATGATGCAGCCACGTGTGTGGTGGATTAGTCACATGAGTTGGATTGGTTTATCATGAGTTGGATTGGTTTATCATGGCATACATTGGTTTATCTTGAGTTGGATTGGTTTAGCATGGCATGGATTGGTTTATCATGAACTGGATTGGTTTATCATGGCATGGATTGGTTTATCATGAGTTGGATTGGTTTATCGTCAGTTGGATTGGTTTATCATATCATGTATTGGTTTATCAGGAGTTGGATTGGTTTTTCATGTGGTGGATTATTCATTTATCATGCTGGATTGGTTTATCATGTAGTGGATTAGTTATCATCTGGAGGATTGGTTTATCATGTGGTAGATTGGTTTATCGTGACATGGATTGGTTTATCATCAGTTGGATCAATTTATCATGGCATGGATTGGTTTATCATGTGGTAGATTGGTTTATCATGTGGTGAATTGGTTTATGAACTACTGTTCTCATAAGACATGCACACCCCACAGAATTCTATTCAAAAGTAACTGTGTAGTGATCACTAAAATATCTCTTTATTCATTCCTCTTTTGAGGATCCACACCTAATTTAAAATGTAAAAGAACCAAGAACTGCCAGTAAAAAAAGCAAAATCAAACATGACAAACCTGTCATACACTGAAAAGAAAAGCTTTTTCATTCTAATTTATTCTTCAATTAATGCAAAGCTGATATTCAACTGAAGTGTTTTTTCCCTGTGTTTGTTCAGTAAAATGCTCACAATATTGGCAACTACCCTGAATTTTGTCTGGATGTTCAAGAACTCTATTTAACATAAGGCCATAATAAATTAATTGCTAGTTTATCATCCAAATTTTTTTAAATGTAGTCTAAATTTGAATTTGTTTCAGAATTGGAGCAGGGATGGGTAGTGATTTTATTTTTTATTTTATATTTTATACCACAAATGAAATATTTTCTCGTCACATGGCAAACACATATTTTTTATTTTTTATTTGATATTTTATACCACAAATGAAATATTTTCTCGTCACATGGCAAACACAATACTACTAGGTATACTTCCAAGATTGAAAACACATTTCTAAGAGTTTTATACTTTCAGGCACATATTAAATTAAGAATTCAAATTCAAACATTTTCAGATGTTAAGAAGTATATACATGTAATACAAAATATTTTAACTGCAACGGAGGATAATATAGATGCATAATAAACCACTACTTCTTAGATCTTTGGGTCATACTAGGCTACTAGTTTGTTTAAATCACAGAACATTAAATTGTTTGTGAAATGACCTGTCTTTGGTACAATCAATTTTTAAAGGAAAAGAGTACTTGTATTGTTTCAACATGGTCTTCATCACTGAAGACAGTGCTGTGCATTGACATCATCTGCAGCAGGAGATTGTTATCTAATTTTCCACATAGAAAATCGTTATAAACGCCTAGTAACAATGTAATATTCTCCACAATTTTACAACCTAACCAGTCTTTCATAATTGCAACACCTTTTAACGCTTTAATGATAACAAACATTTTTTTCCCATTTAATTTTCCAATTTTGCGTCATTTTGAGAAGAAATTTTGTACATCAACACCAGTTATTATGTTTCTGGGTTTCAATTGACAGGTTTAAAACATGGCTCTCGAAACAGGGTAAAATGCGGAAAGCTGTTTGGAAATTTGGCGTCAAAAGATTATTTTTTTAAGAAATAAAAATTGCCAGAGTGGCATAAAAAACGGGGCAGGCGGGGATGATAATCTAGCAATTAATTTATTAGCCTAAAGGCACTCTTAAATATATCTATTCTTTCTACAACACATGTTCCTATGAAATTTGTTCCAAGAAGTTATTAACTCAGAGAAAATCATTGCAATGGGAGGAAGCCAGATAAACAGATGAAACAATGATCTGCCAAGACTATGAACCTAAGTGTAAAATTAAAAAGCTTTAAATCTGTAAAAAAAACACTGAAAGGATATTAACGCTTCTAAAATCCTGTGGTTTCTTACTGACGGTGGGAGGTATACAGTACTGGTTCTACCCAGGAAAAAGTCGGTGGTCTGCCTTTAACAAAAAACAAATCGCCTAAAATGTGCTGAAAATTACATAAAACACCATTCAACCAACCAATCAACCAAAATCCTGTAGTTAAAACATTTTGCGTTTACATCTGAGAACAACCAAAAATAACCCTTCCAAAGGTTTGAAATGGGCCTTAAATTGCCATTTTACAGAAAATGGAATACAAGAAAGAATTCATTAAATGAGCATCATATCAATTTTACCCAACAAGTTTTATAATAAATTGACTATTAAATAGGCAAGAATGCGAGATTCTATTTATCATGTAACTCCACAAATACCACAAAACATACATTTATAAATGTTACCACCTATCTTATTTTGGTCTGTTTTTTCCATACGACATCAAACACAGTCTAAGCTCAGGGTTGACGCTAACGCAGGTCCGCTGGCCCGAGACCACCTGATTTTTGGAAAGACTACCACTTTCCTAAAGATTGGTGGCCAGTCAGGCCCGTCATTTTAAATTACGGACATTAAAAATTGCATGTACATGATGTATATCCATCTCATGCAGAAGAATTGTACATATAGGAGCATCAAGCATTCGCGTGATTGACTTTGTGTAAAATGTTTTCACGTTCTTTAAAAATGGGAAAAATTCTCAAAAAAACGTCTCTCTGCCACCAAAATAACAAAAGATAAAGCTGAAAAAGAATGTCAACATTCAACAGAATAATGTAATGTTTCGGTAAGTATAGCTGTA
>JAWPHD010017618.1:0-43733 GCA_037043455.1 Cyrtodaria siliqua | reverse complement strand
TACTCATTAATATTTATTACAAAGTGAGCAATTACCAGACTACATATCTTGTTGGAACGTGTAGACTTTGTTCCTATACGGCAAAGGTACTACACAGTTAATACTATGAAAGAGTTATTTGATACTATAAATTTTAGTCTTCTTTTAGATTTCTTGAAAGAAATCAGACTTACTAAATCATTCCAATATGTTCTTATATATATTTACTTGTTGAATTCGATGGCTTACTGGGTATAACTGTAATGCTGTTTTAGAGTCCTGTTGCTTGGGACATATGTAGCGTTGCAATGCTGTTGTATAGGTCCTGTTGCTTGGGGCAGATGTAGCGTTGCAATGCTGTTTTATAGGTCCTGGTTCTTGGGGTATGTAGCATTGTAATGCTGTTTTAGAGTCCATTTGCTTGAGGCATATGTAGCGTTGCAGTGCTGTTTTATAGGTCCTGTTGCTTGGAGCATACATAGCGTTGTAATGCTGTATTATAGGTCTTGGCGCTTGTGGAATATGTAGGTGACAATGCTATTGTATAGGTCCTGATGCTTGGTGAATATGTGGCGTTGTAATTCTGTTTATAGGTCTCGGTGCGGTGCAAGGGTAGCGTTGTAATGTTGTTTTATAGGTCTGTGAGCGTGGAGCATATGTACCTTTGTAATGGTGATTCATAGGTCTTTGTACGTCGAGCATATGTTCCTTTGTATTGGTATTTTATAGGTCTTTGAGCGTGGAGCATATGTAGCGTTGTAATGGTGTTTTATAGGTTTTTGAGCGTGGAGCATATGTACCTTTGTAATGGTGTTTTATAGGTATTTGAGCGTGGAGCATAAGTAGCGTTATAATGGTGTTGTATAGGTCTTTGAGCGTGGAGCATATGTACCTTTGTAATGGTGTTTTATAGGTCTTTGAGCGTGGAGCATATGTTCCTTTGTAATGGTGTTTTATAGGTCTTTGAGCGTGAAGCATATGTAGCGTTGAAATGGTATTTTATAGGTCTTTGCGCATGGAGCATATGTACCTTTGTAATGGTGTTTATAGGTCTTTGAGCGTGGAGCATAAGTAGCGTTATAATGGTGTTGTATAGGTCTTTGAGCGTGGAGCATATGTAGCGTTGTAATAGTGTTTTATAGGTCTTTGAGCGTGGAGCATTTGTATCGTTGTAATGTTGTTTTAGTGGTTTAGGAGTTTGGACCATATGTACCTTTGTAATGATGTTTTATAGGTCATTGTGCCTTGAGAATATGTAGCGTTGAAATGTTGTTTCATAGGTCTTTGTGCGTAGAGCATATGTAGCGTTGTAATGGTGTTTTATGGGTCTTGAGCGTGGAGCATATGTACCTTAGTAATGGTGTTTATAGGTCTTTGAGCGTGGAGCATATGTAGCGTTGTAATGGTGTTTTATATGTCTTTGAGCGAGGAGCATATGTAGCGTTGTAATGGTGTTTTATAGGTCTTTGAGCGTGGAGCATATATACCTTTGTAATGGTGTTTTATAGGTATTGAGCGAGGAGCATATGTAGCGTTGTAATGGTGTTTTATATGTATTTGAGCGTAGAGCATATATACCTTTGTAATGGTGTTTTATAGGTCTTTGAGCATGGAGCATATGTTCCTTTGTAATGGTAATTCATAGGTCTGTGAGCGTGGAGCATATGTAGCGTTGTAATGGTGTTTTATAGGTCGTTGAGCGTGGAGCATATGTACCTTTGTAATGGTGTTTTATAGGTCTTTGAGCGAGGAGCATATGTAGCGTTATAATGGTGTTTTATAGGTCTTTGAGCGAGGAGCATATTTAGCGTTGTAATGGTGTTTTATAGGTCTTTGAGCGTGGAGCATATGTAGCGTTGTAATGTTGTTTTATAGGTCTTTGAGCGAGAAGCATATGTAGCGTTGTAATGGTGTTTTATAGGTCCTGGTGCGTGGAGAATATGTAGCATTACAATGCTACTTTAGAGGTCCTGGTGCTTGAGGTATAGGTATCAGTGAAATGTTCTTTTAGAGGTTCTTGTGCTTGGAGCATATGTAGCGTTGTAATGCAGTTGTATAGGTCCTAGTGCATGGGCTATATGTAGCGTTGTTATGCTGTTATATCAGTCAGCCCAAGTGCTTGGCGCATATGTAGCGTTGTAATGCTGTTTATAGGTCCTGGTGCTTGGGGCATATATAGCGTTACAATACTGTTCTCTAAGTCATGGTACTTGGGCTATAAGTAGGGTGCAATACTATTTTATTGATCATGGTGTTTGGGGCATATATAGCGTAATGCTGTATTAGAGGTCCTGGTGCTTGTGACATAGGTAGCGTTACACTACTGTTTTAGATGTCCTTATGCGTGGGGCATATGAAGCGTTGCAATACTTATTTATATGTCCTGGTGCTTGTGACACGGTAGCGTTGCAATGTGTATATGTCGTTGTGCTTGGAGTATAAGTAGCGTGGTAATGGTGATAGAGAGGTCGTTTTAATGCTGTTTTATATGTCCTTGTGCTCGTAGTATATTTAGCTTTGTAATGCTTTTCAGAGGTCCTTATGTTTAAGTTATAGAGTTTCATGGTTGTTTTATATGTCAATTTACTTGTGGGTATATACCGGTACAATGCTGTTTTAGAGGTCCTTGTGCTTGGGGAATTTATAGCTCTGCAATTCTGGTTATATGTCCTTGTACTCTGAGTATAGGTGGCGTTGCAATGCTGTTTGCTAGGTATTGGTGCTTGAGGTGTAGGTGGCGTTGCAATGCTGTTTTATAGGTATTGGTGCTTGGGGTGTAGGTGCCATTGCAATGCTGTTTTATAGGTATTGATGCTTGGGGTGTAGGTGGCGTTGCAATGCTGTTTTATAGGTATTGGTACTTGGGGTATAGGTGTCGTTGCAATGCTGTTTTATAGGTATTGATACTTGGGGTGTAGGTGGCGTTGCAATGCTGTTTTATAGGTATTGGTGCTTTGGGTATAGGTGGAGTTGCAATGCTGTTTTATAGGTATTGGTGCTTGGGGTGTAGGTGGCGTTGCAATGCTGTTTTATAGGTCTTGGTGCTTGAGGCATATGTTTTATAGATCATGCTCCTTTGAGTATTGGTGGTGTTTTATAGGTACTGGTGCTTGGGGTATAGGTGGCGTTGCAATGCTGTTTTATAGGTATTGGTGCTTGGGGTATAGGTGGCGTTGCAATGCTGTTTTATAGGTAATTGTGGTTGGGGTATAGGTAGCGTGGCAATGCTGTTTTATAGGTAATTGTGCTTGGGGTATAGGTGGGGTTGCCATGCTGTTTGAAAGGTCCTTGTTCTTGACGTATAGGTAGCATTGCAATGCTGTTTCATAGGTCTTGGTGGTTGGGGCATATGTTTTATAGATCACGTGCCTTGTAGTATAGGTAGAGTTGCAATGTTTTTTTATAGGTCTTGATGCTTGAGCACAGCCCTCGTATGTATAGTTGCTCTGATAAGTGTTTTAAAAATACAACGTTCTATATTGTTAAATACACATATTAACTTGGTTTATTGGGTAAAACAATATCCAAGAACCAGTTATTTACTATATTTCAATTATTATTATCTGTTAAGTTGTTCTATAGTTTCATTTATTTTCTAGAAAGAATTGCAGAAGAACTTGGTTGAGGTAGTTTATCCGAAGTTTCTAAATGTATTCGAAAAGATCCTTGTTGAAAATGGCGGCAATTACTTCGTTGGGAATTCGGTAAGTGTTTATGTTGACCTCTCAACCGTTTTTTTGTATCAGAGTATTAAGGAATATCTTATATAAAAGAAACGTGTATTTAGTGCCATTACTCAAACACGAATATATGTATTTTCTTTGCTAACAACCACCAACAAAACACTGCTAAACATGCTACAATACCTTTTATGTTGTTTAAAAAAAAGGAAAAAAAGATTATATCAGAATTTAATAAGTACTGTGAATGCTACATTTGCTGTTCGATTTTGATACATACTTTTTGATACAGGAACAGGTTCAGTACAAAGTATACTCCCTTTGCATCGGAAATAAATTATTATATTCAATCATAATAGGCATGCTCTTCAATGGAGAGGTAGAGTACACAAAGTATAACTGCATCTAAATCCTTAGTGTACAAGGCAACTGACAAACGCCCACGAGTACATTAATGTAGTGGATAAGTCTTTCCTGTACAAGGCATCTGTATGTATGACAAACATCCACGCGTACATCAATTTAGTGGATATGTACTTATTGTACAAGGCAACTGTATGTATGACATAAATCCACGAGTCCAAGCGAACATTAATTTAGTGGATATGTCCCTCCTGTACGAGGCAACTGACAAACGAATTCATTCATTTAGTGGATATGTCCTTAATGTACAAAGCAGCTGTATGTATGACAAACATCCACGCGTACATCTGTACATAGCAGCTGTATGTATGACAAACATCAACGCGTACATTAATATAGTGGATATGTTCTTACTTTGCAAGGCAATTAGATGAATGACAAACATCCACGCGTACATTAATTTAGTGGATATGTACTTACTGTACAAGGCAACTGTATGTATGACACACATCCACGAGTCCAAGCGTACATTAATTTAGTGGATATGTCCCTCCTGTACAAAGCAAATGCATGTATGACACACATCCACGAGTACATTAAATTAGTGGATATGTCATTACTTTACGAGGCAACTGTATGTATGACAAACATCCACGCGTATATTAATTTAGTGACTATGTCCTTAATGTTCAAGGCAACTGCATGTATGACACACATCCATGCGTACATTAATTTAGTTTATAGGTCCTTAGTGTACAAGGCAATAGCATGTATGACAAACTCCAACTAGTACATTAATTGTGTGGATCGGTCCTTACTGTACAAGGCAACAGCATGTATGACAAACGCCCACGCGTACATTAATTTAGTGGATACGTTCTTACTCTGCAAGGCTACTGTATGTACATGACAAACGACCACGAGTACATTAATTTAGTGGATAGTTCTTACTGTACAAGGCAACTGTACCAGGCAACTGTATGTATAACAAACGTCCACACGTACATTAATTAGTGGATAGATCCTAACTGTACAAGGCAACAGCATGCCTGACAAACGCACACGAATACATTATTTTAATGGATAGTTCCTAACTGTAAAAAGCAGCGGCATGTATGACAAACACTCTCCTGTACATTTATTTAGTGGATCGGTCCTTACTGTACAAAGCAACTACATGTATGACAAACGCCCACGAATATATTTATTTAGTGTGTAGGTCCTTACTGTACAAGACTTCTGTGCAATGGAATTGCATATATGACAAACGGCCATGGGTACATTTATTTAGTGGATAGGTCCAATATGTACAAGGAAACTTCTTGCATGACAAACGCCCACGATTACATTAGTGTATAGGTCTTTACAGTACAGGACTACTGTTCAAGGCATCTGCATATATGACAAACGCCCACGAGGTATATTAATTTGGTGTATATTTCCTTACTGTACAAGACTGCTGTTTAAGGCAACTGCATGTATGACAAACGCCCATGAGTACATTAATTTACTGTACAGGTGCTTACTGTACAAGACTAGTGTTCAAGACAACTGCATGCATGACAAACGCCCACGAATAAATCAGTTTAGTGAATAGGTCCTTACTATACAAGACTACATTCAAGGCAACTGCAGGTATGGCAAACGCCAACAAATGACCACGAGTACATTAATTTAGTGGATAGGTCCTTACTCTACAAGGCAACTGTATGTACATGACAAATGACCACGAGTACATTAATTTAGTGGATAGGTCCTTACTCTACAAGGCAACTGTACGTATGACAAACGACCACGCGTACATTAATTTAGTGGGTACGTTCTTACTATGCAAGGCAAAGTTATATATGACAAACGCCCACTAGAACATTAATTATGTGGATAGGTCCTTATTGTACAACGCAACTGCATGTATGACAAACGCCAGTGAGTACATTTATTTAGCGTAAAAGACGATACAGGCGGCTAATGTTTGGCCTGGAATCTTGTAATACTGGATGGATGCATCGCTATCAATGGGTTACTCTCAAATTAGTTAAAACACACACACACACACACTCCGTTTATTAACATGAAACTAGTAAGTAGGTACAATGTTTTCTATAATAAAATATCTCGTGTAAGTCATGTTAGTAACATATAGAGGACATTTGTTGTTTCGGAGTGAACAGGTATAACAGATTTTATTTCATCGAGCCTTACATTTTAACGAATGCGAAGCATGAGTGAAAATACTCAAGTCTGATCACTTCGAGAATCGAGATGAAATAAAATCTGTTTTTCACGACCAAAAAAACCCACACAAATGTTCTTGTTATGTTAAGCATTGTAATCAATTTGAAGTTTTTCGGCGACGTCATCGGCTCAGATAGCTGTGAGAATCATATGTATTATGTTTACCAAAGATCGATGGTAGGTACAGAATATAGAATCATAGGTATTACGGTTACCAAATATCGATGGTAAGTATAGAATATAGAACCATATGTATTACGGTTACCAAAGATCGATGGTAGGTACACACTATAGAATCATAGCTATTACGGTTACCAAAGATCGATGGTGGGTACATAATATAAAATCATAGGTATTACGATTACCAAAGATCGATGGCAGGTACATAATATAGAATCATAGGTATTATGGTTACCAAAGATCGATGGTAGGTACATACTATAGAGCCATAGGTATAACGGTTACCAAACATCGATGGTAGGTACATAATATAGAACCATAGGTATTACGGTTACCAAAGATCGATGGTAGGTACATAATATAGAACCATAGGTATTACGGTTACCAAAGATCGATGGTAGGTACAGGATACAGAACCATAGTTATTACGGTTACCAAAGATCGATGGTAGGTACATAATATAGAACCATAGGTATTACGGTTACCAAAGATCGATGTAGGTACATAATATAGAACCATATGTATTACGGTTACCAAAGACCGATGGTAGGTACAGGATATAGAACCATCGTTAGTACGGTTACCAAAGATCGATGGTAGGTACATTATATAGAACCATAGGTATTACGGTTACCAAAGATCGATGGTAGGTACATAATATAGAATCATAGGTAGTACGGTTACCAAATATCGATGGTTACCAAAGATAGATGGTAGGTACACAATATAGAATCATAGGTAGTACGGTTACCAAAGATCGATGGTAGGTACATAATATAGAACCATAGGTGTTGTGGTCACCAAAGATCGATGGTAGGTACATGATATAGAACTAAAGGTTTTACGGTTACCAAAGATCGATGGTAGGTACAGAATATAGAATCATATGTATTACGGTTACCAAAGATCGATGGTAGGTACAGAATATAGAATCTTAGCTATTACGGTTACCAAAGATCGATGGTAGGTACAAAATATAGAATCATAGGTATTACGGTTACCAAAGATCGACGGTAGGTACATAATATAGAACCATAGGTGTTATGGTCACCAAAGATCGATGGTAGGTACATAATATAGAATCGTAGGTATTACGGTTACCAAAGATCGACGGTAGGAACATAATATAGAACCATAGGTGTTATGGTCACCACAGATCGATGGTAGGTACATAATATAGAATCGTAGGTATTACGGTTACCAAAGATCGATGGTAGGTACATACTATAGAACCATAGGTATTACGGTTACCAAAGATCGATGGTTACCAAAGATCGATGGTAGGTACACAATATAGAATCATAGGTATTACGGTTACCAAAGATCGATGGTAGGCACATAATATAGAACCAAAGGTGTTATGGTCAGCAAAGATCGATGGTAGGTACATAATATAGAACCAAAGGTTTTACGGTTACCAAAGATCGATGGTAGGTACAGAATATAGAATCATATGTATTACGGTTACCAAAGATCGATGGTAGGTACATACTATAGAATCTTAGCTATTACGGTTACCAAAGATCGATGGTAGGTACATACTATAGAATCTTAGCTATTACGGTTACCACAGATCGACGGTAGGTACATAATATAGAACCATAGGTGTTATGGTCACCAAAGATCGATGGTAGGTACATAATATAGAATCGTAGGTATTACGGTTACCAAAGATCGATGATAGGTACAGGATAAAGAACCATAGTTATTACGGTTACCAAAGATCGATGGTAGGTACATAATATAGAACCATAGGTATTACGGTTACCAAAGATCGATGGTAGGTACATAATATAGAACCATAGGTATTACGGTTACCAAAGATCGATGGTAGGTACATAATATAGAACCATAGGTATTACGGTTACCAAAGATCGATGGTAGGTACATAATATAGAACCATAGGTATTACGGTTACCAAAGATCGATGGTAGGTACAGGATAAAGAACCATAGTTATTATGGTTACCAAAGATCGATGGTAGGTACATAATATAAAACCATAGGTATTACGGTTACCAAAGATCGATGGTAGGTACATAATATAGATTCATAGGTATTACGGTTACCAAAGATCGATGGTTACCAAAGATCGATTGTAGAAACACAATATAAAATCATAGGTATTACGGTTACCAAAGATCGATGGTAGGTACAGAATATAGAACCATATGAATTACGGTTACCAAAGATCGATGGTAGGTCCATACTATAAAATCTTAGCTATTACGGTTACCAAAGATCGATGGTAGGTACATACTATAGAATCATAGTTATTACGGTTACCAAAGATCGACGGTAGGTACATAATATAGAACCATAGGTGTTACTGTTACCAAAGATCGATGGTAGGTACATAATATAGAACCATAGTTATTACGGTTACCAAAGATCGATGGTAGGTACATAATATAGAACCATAGGTATTATGGTTACCAAAGATCGATGGTAGGTACATAATATAGAACCATAGGTATTACGATTACCAATGGTCGATGGTAGGTGCATACTATAGAATCATAGCTATTACGGTTACCAAAGATCGATGGTAGGTACATAATATAGAATCATAGGTATTACGGTTACCAAAGATCGATGGTTACCAAAGATCGATGGTAGGTACACCATACAGAAGCATAGGTATTACGGTTACCAAAGATCGATGGTAGGTACATAATATAGAACCATAGGTTTTACGGTTACCAAAGATCGATGGTAGGTACAGAATATAGAACCGTATGACTTACGGTTACCAAAGATCGATCTTAGGTAAATACTATAGAATCTTAGCTATTACGGTTACCAAAGATCGATGGTAGGTACATAATATAGAATCATAGGTATTACGGTAACCAAAGATCGACGGTAGGTACATAATATAGAACCATAGGTGTTATGGTCACCAAAGATCGATGGTAGGTACATAATATAGAATCGTAGGTATTACGGTTACCAAAGATCGATGGTAGGTACATACTATAGAACCATAGGTATTACGGTTACCAAAGATCGATGGTAGGTACATAATACTGAATCATAGGTATTACGGTTACCAAAAATCGATGGTAGGTACATAATATAGAATCGTAGGTATTACGGTTACCAAAGATCGACGGTAGGAACATAATATAGAACCATAGGTGTTATGGTCACCACAGATCGATGGTAGGTACATAATATAGAATCGTAGGTATTACGGTTACCAAAGATCGATGGTAGGTACATACTATAGAACCATAGGTATTACGGTTACCAAAGATCGATGGTAGGTACATAATATAGAATCATAGGTATTACGGTTACCAAAGATCGATGGTTACCAAAGATCGATGGTAGGTACACAATATAGAATCATAGGTATTACGGTTACCAAAGATAGATGGTAGGCACATAATATAGAACCAAAGGTGTTATGGTCAGCAAAGATCGATGGTAGGTACATAATATAGAACCAAAGGTTTTACGGTTACCAAAGATCGATGGTAGGTACAGAATATAGAATCATATGTATTACGGTTACCAAAGATCGATGGTAGGTACATACTATAGAATCTTAGCTATTACGGTTACCACAGATCGACGGTAGGTACATAATATAGAACCATAGGTGTTATTGTCACCAAAGATCGATGGTAGGTACATAATATAGAATCGTAGGTATTACGGTTACCAAAGATCGATGGTAGGTACAGGATAAAGAACCATAGTTATTACGGTTACCAAAGATCGATGGTAGGTACATAATATAGAACCATAGGTATTACGGTTACCAAAGATCGATGGTAGGTACATAATATAGAACCATAGGTATTACGGTTACCAAAGATCGATGGTAGGTACATAATATAGAACCATAGGTATTACGGTTACCAAAGACCGATGGTAGGTACATAATATAGAACCATAGGTATTACGGTTACCAAAGATCGATGGTAGGTACAGGATAAAAAACCATAGTTATTATGGTTACCAAAGATCGATGGTAGGTACATAATATAGAACCATAGGTATTACGGTTACCAAAGATCGATGGTAGGTACATAATATAGATTCATAGGTATTACGGTTACCAAAGATCGATGGTTACCAAAGATCGATTGTAGAAACACAATATAAAATCATAGGTATTACGGTTACCAAAGATCGATGGTAGGTACAGAATATAGAACCATATGAATTACGGTTACCAAAGATCGATGGTAGGTCCATACTATAAAATCTTAGCTATTACGGTTACCAAAGATCGATGGTAGGTACATACTATAGAATCATAGTTATTACGGTTACCAAAGATCGACGGTAGGTACATAATATAGAACCATAGGTGTTACTGTTACCAAAGATCGATGGTAGGTACATAATATAGAACCATAGTTATTACGGTTACCAAAGATCGATGGTAGGTACATAATATAGAACCATAGGTATTACGGTTACCAAAGATCGATGGTAGGTACATAATATAGAACCATAGGTATTACGATTACCAATGGTCGATGGTAGGTGCATACTATAGAATCATAGCTATTACGGTTACCAAAGATCGATGGTAGGTACATAATATAGAATCATAGGTATTACGGTTACCAAAGATCGATGGTTACCAAAGATCGATGGTAGGTACACAATACAGAAGCATAGGTGTTACGGTTACCAAAGATCGATGGTAGGTACATAATATAGAACCATAGGTTTTACGGTTACCAAAGATCGATGGTAGGTACAGAATATAGAACCGTATGACTTACGGTTACCAAAGATCGATGGTAGGTACAGGATAAAAAACCATAGTTATTATGGTTACCAAAGATCGATGGTAGGTACATAATATAGAACCATAGGTATTACGGTTACCAAAGATCGATGGTAGGTACATAATACTGAATCATAGGTATTACGGTTACCAAAAATCGATGGTAGGTACATAATATAGAATCGTAGGTATTACGGTTACCAAAGATCGATGGAAGGTACAGGATACAGAACCATAATTATTACGGTTACCAAAGATCGATGGTAGGTACATAATATAGAACCATAGGTATTACGGTTACCAAAGATCGATGTAGGTACATAATATAGAACCATAGGTATTACGGTTACCAAAGATCGATGGTAGGTAAAGGATATAGAATCATAGCTATTACGGTTAACAAAGATCGATGGTAGGTACATAATATAGAATCATAGGTATTACGGTTACCAAAGATCGATGGTTACCAAAGATCGATGGTAGGTACGCAATGTGGAATCATAGGTATTACGGTTACCAAAGATCGATGGTAGGTACATAATATAGAATCATAGGTATTACGGTTACCAAAGATCGATGGTTACCAAAGATCGATGGTAGGCACACAATACCGAATCATAGGTATTACGGTTACCAAAGATCGATGTAGGTACATAATATAGAACCATAGGTATTACGGTTACCAAAGATCGATGGTAGGTAAAGGATATAGAATCATAGCTATTACGGTTAACAAAGATCGATGGTAGGTACATAATATAGAATCATAGGTATTACGGTTACCAAAGATCGATGGTTACCAAAGATCGATGGTAGGTACGCAATGTAGAATCATAGGTATTACGGTTACCAAAGATCGATGGTAGGTACATAATATAGAATCATAGGTATTACGGTTACCAAAGATCGATGGTTACCAAAGATCGATGGTAGGTACACAATACCGAATCATAGGTATTACGGTTACCAAAGATCGATGGTAGGTACATAATATAGAACCATAGGTGTTATGGTCACCAAACATCGACGGTAGGTACATAATATAGAACCATAGGTTTTACGGTTACCAAAGATCGATGGTAGGTACATAATATAGAACCGTATGACTTACGGTTACCAAAGATCGATCTTAGGTAAATACTATAGAATCTTAGCTATTACGGTTACCAAAGATCGATGGTAGGTACATAATATAGAATCATAGGTATTACGGTAACCAAAGATCGACGGTAGGTACATAATATAGAACCATAGGTGTTATGGTCACCAAAGATCGATGGTAGGTACATAATATAGAATCATATGTATTACGGTTACCAAATATCGATGGTAGGTACATAATATAGAACCATATGTATTACGGTTACCAAAGATCGATGGTAGGTACATAATGTAGAACCATAGGTATTACGGTTACCAAAGATCGATGGTAGGTACAGGATATAGAACCATAGGTGTTATGGTCACCAAAGATCGATGGTAGGTACATAATATAGAATCGTAGGTACTACGGTTACCAAAGATCGATGGAAGGTACAGGATACAGAACCATAATTATTACGGTTACCAAAGATCAATGGTAGGTACATAATATAGAACCATAGGTATTACGGTTACCAAAGATCGATGTAGGTACATAATATAGAACCATAGGTATTACGGTTACCAAAGATCGATGGTAGGTAAAGGATATAGAACCATAGTTATTACGGTTACCAAAGATCGATGGTAGGTACATAATATAGAACCATAGGTATTACGGTTACCAAAGATCGATGGTAGGTACATAATATAGAACCATAGGTATTACGGTTACCAAAGGTCGATGGTAGGTGCATACTATAGAATTATAGCTATTACGGTTACCAAAGATCGATGGTAGGTACATAATATAGAATCATAGGTATTACGGTTACCAAAGATCGATGGTTACCAAAGATCGATGGTAGGTACGCAATGTAGAATCATAGGTATTACGGTTACCAAAGATCGATGGTAGGTACATAATATAGAACCATAGCTGTTATGGTCACCAAAGATCGATGGTAGGTACATAATATAGAACCATAGGTTTTACAGTTACCAAAGATCGATGGTAGGTACAGAATATAGAACCATATGTATTACGGTTACCAAAGATCGATGGTAGGTACATACTATAGAATCTTAGCTATTACGGTTACCAAAGATCGATGGTAGGTACATAATATAGAATCATAGGTATTACGGTTACCAAAGATCGACGGTAGGTACATAATATAGAACCATAGGTGTTATGGTCACCAAAGATCGATGGTAGGTACATAATATAGAATCGTAGGTATTACGGTTACCAAAGATCGATGGTAGGTACATAATAGAGAACCATAGGTATTACGGTTACCAAAGGTCGATGGTAGGTTCATACTATGGAATCATAGCTATTACGGTTACCAAAGATCGATGGTAGGTACATAATATAGAATCATAGGTATTACGGTTACCAAAGATCGATGGTTACCAAAGATCGATGGTAGATACACAATATAGAATCATAGGTATTACGGTTACCAAAGATCGATGGTAGGTATATAATATAGAACCAAAGGTGTTATGGTCAGCAAAGATCGATGGTAGGTACATAATATAGAACCAAAGGTTTTACGGTTACCAAAGATCGATGGTAGGTACAGAATATAGAATCATATGTATTACGGTTACCAAATATCGATGGTAGGTACATACTATAGAATCTTAGCTATTACGGTTGCCAAAGATCGATGGTAGGTACATAATACTGAATCATAGGTATTACGGTTACCAAAGATCGACGGTAGGTACATAATATAGAACCATAGGTGTTATGGTCACCAAAGATCGATGGTAGGTACATAATATAGAATCGTAGGTATTACGGTTACCAAAGATCGATGGTAGGTAAAGGATATAGAATCATAGTTATTACGGTTACCAAAGATCGATGGTAGGTACATAATATAGAACCATAGGTATTACGGTTACCAAAGATCGATGATAGGTACATAATATAGAACCATAGGTATTACGGTTACCAAAGGTCGATGGTAGGTGCATACTATAGAATCATAGCTATTATTGTTACCAAAGATCGATGGTAGGTACATAATATAGAATCATAGGTATTACGGTTACCAAAGATCGATGGTTACCAAAGATCGATGGTAGGTACAGGATATAGAACCATAGGTGTTATGGTCACCAATGATCGATGGTAGGTACATAATATAGAATCGTAGGTACTACGGTTACCAAAGATCGATGGAAGGTACAGGATACAGAACCATAATTATTACGGTTACCAAAGATCAATGGTAGGTACATAATATAGAACCATAGGTATTACGGTTACCAAAGATCGATGTAGGTACATAATATAGAACCATAGGTATTACGGTTACCAAAGATCGATGGTAGGTAAAGGATATAGAACCATAGTTATTACGGTTACCAAAGATCGATGGTAGGTACATAATATAGAACCATAGATATTACGGTTACCAAAGATCGATGGTAGGTACATAATATAGAACCATAGGTATTACGGTTACCAAAGGTCGATGGTAGGTGCATACTATAGAATTATAGCTATTACGGTTACCAAAGATCGATGGTAGGTACATAATATAGAATCATAGGTATTACGGTTACCAAAGATCGATGGTTACCAAAGATCGATGGTAGGTACGCAATGTAGAATCATAGGTATTACGGTTACCAAAGATCGATGGTAGGTACATAATATAGAACCATAGCTGTTATGGTCACCAAAGATCGATGGTAGGTACATAATATAGAACCATAGATTTTACAGTTACCAAAGATCGATGGTAGGTACAGAATATAGAACCATATGTATTACGGTTACCAAAGATCGATGGTAGGTACATACTATAGAATCTTAGCTATTACGGTTACCAAAGATCGATGGTAGGTACATAATATAGAATCATAGGTTTAAAGGTTACCAAAGATCGACGGTAGGTACATAATATAGAACCATAGGTGTTATGGTCACCAAAGATCGATGGTAGGTACATAATATAGAATCGTAGGTATTACGGTTACCAAAGATCGATGGTAGGTTCATACTATGGAATCATAGCTATTACGGTTACCAAAGATCGATGGTAGGTACATAATATAGAATCATAGGTATTACGGTTACCAAAGATCGATGGTTACCAAAGATCGATGGTAGATACACAATATAGAATCATAGGTATTACGGTTACCAAAGATCGATGGTAGGTATATAATATAGAACCAAAGGTGTTATGGTCAGCAAAGATCGATGGTAGGTACATAATATAGAACCAAAGGTTTTACGGTTACCAAAGATCGATGGTAGGTACAGAATATAGAATCATATGTATTACGGTTACCAAATATCGATGGTAGGTACATACTATAGAATCTTAGCTATTACGGTTGCCAAAGATCGATGGTAGGTACATAATACTGAATCATAGGTATTACGGTTACCAAAGATCGACGGTAGGTACATAATATAGAACCATAGGTGTTATGGTCACCAAAGGTCGATGGTAGGTACATAATATAGAATCGTAGGTATTACGGTTACCAAAGATCGATGGTAGGTAAAGGATATAGAATCATAGTTATTACGGTTACCAAAGATCGATGGTAGGTACATAATATAGAACCATAGGTATTACGGTTACCAAAGATCGATGGTAGGTACATAATATAGAACCATAGGTATTACGGTTACCAAAGGTCGATGGTAGGTGCATACTATAGAATCATAGCTATTATTGTTACCAAAGATCGATGGTAGGTACATAATATAGAATCATAGGTATTACGGTTACCAAAGATCGATGGTTACCAAAGATCGATGGTAGGTACGCAATGTAGAATCATAGGTATTACGGTTACCAAAGATCGATGGTAGGTACATAATATAGAACCATAGCTGTTATGGTCACCAAAGATCGATGGTAGGTACATAATATAGAACCATAGGTTTTACGGTTACCAAAGATCGATGGTAGGTACAGAATATAGAACCATATGTATTACGGTTACCAAAGATCGATGGTAGGTACATACTATAGAATCTTAGCTATTACGGTTACCAAAGATCGATGGTAGGTACATAATATAGAATCATAGGTATTACGGTTACCAAAGATCGATGGTTACAAAAGATCGATGGTAGGTACGCAATGTAGAATCATAGGTATTACGGTTACCAAAGATCGATGGCAGGTACATAATATAGAACCATAGCTGTTATGGTCACCAAAGATCGATGGTAGGTACATAATATAGAATCATAGGTTTTACGGTTACCAAAGATCGATGGTAGGTACAGAATATAGAACCATATGTATTACGGTTACCAAAGATCGATGGTAGGTACATACTATAGAATCTTAGCTATTACGGTTACCAAAGATCGATGGTAGGTACATACTATAGAATCATAGGTATTACGGTAACCAAAGATCGACGGTAGGTACATAATATAGAACCATAGGTGTTATGGTCACCAAAGATCGATGGTAGGTACATAATATAGAATCGTAGGTATTACGGTTACCAAAGATCGATGGTAGGTATATAATATAGAACCAAAGGTGTTATGGTCAGCAAAGATCGATGGTAGGTACATAATATAGAACCAAAGGTTTTACGGTTACCAAAGATCGATGGTAGGTACAGAATATAGAATCATATGTATTACGGTTACCAAATATCGATGGTAGGTACATACTATAGAATCTTAGCTATTACGGTTGCCAAAGATCGATGGTAGGTACATAATACTGAATCATAGGTATTACGGTTACCAAAGATCGACGGTAGGTACATAATATAGAACCATAGGTGTTATGGTCACTAAAGATCGATGGTAGGTACATAATATAGAATCGTAGGTATTACGGTTACCAAATATCGATGGTAGGTAAAGGATATAGAATCATAGTTATTACAGTTACCAAAGATCGATGGTAGGTACATAATATAGAACCATAGGTATTACGGTTACCAAAGATCGATGGTAGGTACATAATATAGAACCATAGGTATTACTGTTACCAAAGGTCGATGGTAGGTGCATACTATAGAATCATAGCTATTATTGTTACCAAAGATCGATGGTAGGTACATAATATAGAATCATAGGTATTACGGTTACCAAAGATCGATGGTTACCAAAGATCGATGGTAGGTACGCAATGTAGAATCATAGGTATTACGGTTACCAAAGATCGATGGTAGGTACATAATATAGAACCATAGCTGTTATGGTCACCAAAGATCGATGGTAGGTACATAATATAGAACCATAGGTTTTACGGTTACCAAAGATCGATGGTAGGTACAGAATATAGAACCATATGTATTACGGTTACCAAAGATCGATGGTAGGTACATACTATAGAATCTTAGCTATTACGGTTACCAAAGATCGATGGTAGGTACATAATATAGAATCATAGGTATTACGGTTACCAAAGATCGATGGTTACCAAAGATCGATGGTAGGTACGCAATGTAGAATCATAGGTATTACGGTTACCAAAGATCGATGGTAGGTACATAATATAGAACCATAGCTGTTATGGTCACCAAAGATCGATGGTAGGTACATAATATAGAATCATAGGTTTTACGGTTACCAAAGATCGATGGTAGGTACAGAATATAGAACCATATGTATTACGGTTACCAAAGATCGATGGTAGGTACATACTATAGAATCTCAGCTATTACGGTTACCAAAGATCGATGGTAGGTACATACTATAGAATCATAGGTATTACGGTCACCAAAGATCGACGGTAGGTACATAATATAGAACCATAGGTGTTATGGTCACCAAAGATCGATGGTAGGTACATAATATAGAATCGTAGGTATTACGGTTACCAAAGATCGATGGTAGGTACATAATAGAGAACCATAGGTATTACGGTTACCAAAGTCGATGGTAGGTGCATACTATGGAATCATAGCTATTACGGTTACCAAAGATCGATTGTTGGTACATAATATAGAATCATAGGTATTACGGTTACCAAAGATCGATGGTTACCAAAGATCGATGGTAGGTACACAATATAGAATCATAGGTATTACGGTTACCAAAGATCGATGGTAGGTACATAATATAGAACCAAAGGTGTTATGGTCAGCAAAGATCGATGGTAGGTACATAATATAGAACCAAAGGTTTTACGGTTACCAAAGATCGATGGTAGGTACAGAATATAGAATCATATGTATTACGGTTACCAAAGATCGATGGTATGTACATACTATATAATCTTAGCTATTACGGTTACCAAAGATCGATGGTAGGTACATAATACTGAATCATAGGTATTACGGTTACCAAAGATCGACGGTAGGTACATAATATAGAACCATAGGTGTTATGGTCACCAAAGATCGATGGTAGGTACATAATATAGAAGCGTAGGTATTACGGTTACCAAAGATCGACGGTAGGTACATAATATAGAACTATAGGTGCTATGGTTACCAAAGATCGATGGTAGGTAAATAATATAGAATCGTAGGTATTACGGTTACCAAAGATCGATGGTAGGTACATACTATAGAACCATTAATATTACGGTTACCAAAGATCGATGGTAGGTACATAATATAGAACCATAGGTATTACGGTTACCAAAGATCCATGGTAGGTACATACTATAGAACCATAGGTATTACGGTTACCAAAGATCGATGGTAGGTACTTAATTTAGAACCATAGGTATTACGGTTACCAAATATCGATGGTAGGTACATGATATAGAACCATAGTTAGTACGGTTACTAAAGATCGATGGTAGGTACATAATATAGAACCATAGGTATTACGGTTACCAAAGATCGATGGTAGGTACATAATATAGAACCATAGGTATTACGGTTACCAAAGATCGATGGTAGGTACATAATATAGAACCATAGGTATTACGGTTACCAAAGATCGATGGTAGGTACATAATATAGAATCATAGGTATTACGGTTACGAAAGATCGATAGTTACCAAAGATCGATGGTAGGTACACAATATAGAACCATAGCTATTACGGTTACCAAAGATCGATGGTAGGTCCATACTATAGAATCTTAGCTATTACGGTTACCAAAGATCGATGGTAGGTACATACTATAGAACCATAGATATTACGGTTACCAAAGATCGATGGTAGGTACATAATATAGAACCATAGGTATTACGGACCAAAGATCCATGGTAGGTACATACTATAGAACCATAGGTATTACGGTTACCAAAGATCGATGGTAGGTACATAATATAGAACCATAGGTTTTACTGTTACCAAAGATCGATGGTAGGTACAGAATATAGATTTATATATATTACGGTTACCAAAGATCGATTGTAGGTACATACTATAGAATCTTAGCTATTACGGTTACCAAAGATCGATGGTAGGTACATAACATAGAACCCTAGGTATTACGGTTACCAAAGATCGATGGTAGGTACATAATATAGAACCATAGGTATTACGGTTACCAAAGATCGATGGTAGGTACAGGATATAGAACAATAGGTGTTATGGTCACCAAAGATCGATGGTAGGTACATAATATCGAATCATAGGTATTGTGGTCACCAAAGATCGATGGTAGGTACATAATGTAGAATCATAGGTATTACGGTTACCAAAGATCGATGATAGGTACATAATATAAAATCATAGTTATTATGGTTACCAAAGATCGATGGTATGTACATAATATAGAATCATAGGTCTTACGGTTACCAAGGATCGATGGTAGGTACATAATATATAATCATAGGTCTTACGGTTATCAAAAATCGATGGTAGGTACATAATATACAATCATAGGTCTTACGGTTACCAAAGATCGATGGTAGGTACATAATATAGAATCAACCAAAGATCGATGGTAGGTACATAATATAGAATCATAGGTATTACGGTTACCAAAGATCGATGGTAGGTACATAATATAGAATCATAAGAGCTATGATTTTCACAGCTAGGCTAAGTATGGTAAAATTGATATGTTAAATGCAGCATATCTATGAAAATACTTAACGTATTTGATTAACTAATACTCATTTTCGCAATTAAGTTATTTCCAATCCAATGATTGTACTTTTAATATCAACTTTCTGGAGGAAAAATGGAAAACTGACATTTCCACTACAAACTTGACAATAACTCTTAAAATAATTGACCAATTTTTAAGAACTACAACTCATGATATTAATTAAACAGTTACTTTCTACAGAAAAGAGAGTTGATTTTGATATTGAAAAAAGTAGTTCCGGTAGTGAAAAAAAACCGCACATATTTCACGTGTATAAAATACTACTTTTATTTCACTGCTAAAATCCAATGTTTCATTGCTAAGCATGAAATAAAAGTGAATAATTATAAAAATAAGTATTTTCTTAACTTATATTTGTTGTTTTCAGTTGACTGCAGCCGACTTGGCTGTTTACAATGTCTTTGACACACCGCTTCAGAATTGTCCAGACTTGCAAGATGCATACCCGAACCTGAAAGCACATCGAGGCAGAGTTGAAGCAATACCAAAATTAGGATATTATATAAAAAACAGAAAACATACAGAAATGTAGAAACATGGAAACTAGTTCTTATAAAAGAATACGTTATTGTTACAGAAATATAGGATATACATGGAAACTACTACTTATAAAAGAATATGTTATTGTTACAGAAATGAAGGACATACATGGAAAATACTTCTTATAAAAGAATATGTTATTGTTACAGAAATGTAGGACATACATGGAAACTACTTCCTACAAAATAATACGATATTGTTACAGAAATGTAGGACATTCACGGAAACTACTTCTTATAAAAGAATACGTTCTTGTTAAGTCATAGGATGTATATTATCTGCAGCAGTTGATTGTAATACATATAATACTGTACTTGTTGAGAGTATCACGCTATATATGAATGGTTCATCTCCCAGAACCTATACGACGAGTCTCCCAATGTAGCATAACACGCGGGATAAAGGAATGGCTTACCCTTTCACTTACAGTTTTACCACAATTGTATATGAGGGATTTCATGCCCCATTAAATAGCAAATAGTCCAAACTGGGGGTTTGAACCAGGTTCTAGGGTGCACCAAACATCACACTTACCATACTCTCATCCCAATAAAACGGGACAGTGTAAATACAGAAATCTCCGCCATGAACTATTCTCTAACCAACAAGGCAGCATTAATAGGCAATATAAGTAAAACACAAAGATGCTCGTGTAGATTTAAATACAAAAAACAATAGCCTAGAAAGCCACTAAGAAGGTACTAAGTGACTTGGCAGAAGCCAGAGCAACAAGAGAATAAACCACTGAGAGCGCGACAAGACAAGACTGCAGAGAAACATCCAAACGTCACCGTCCTTTTGGGCTGTAGGTAGACGTCATTATAGGGTCCACAGCCTGTCCGGTCATCGCACAATTAAAGAGGAAAGCAAAGTGGCGAACTGTAAATGGGTCCACCACCAAGCATGCAGTGCGTTGCAAAATGGTAGGGTCATAACCTCTTTTGATAAACCTTTTAACAACTTTAACATAGATAGTATGAAAGTGATCATAACCAAGGATCTTACAAAATGTGTAAATCACGTCACCATAAAAGTCAGGTTGTGATAGTCCTTGTCGCAGAACAGTTCTTAATATACTTTTATATTTGGAAAGAAGATCAGGGTTACGATAATACAATTTTGCAAAGGTTTTACGAAGTTTTACTTTACGAAGTTTATGGTAACGGTAGCCCTGATGGAGTAGCTTTTTAGTTATACAAAGATTACGAATATTAAAGTCCTCAACTCGAGTACAAGCTTCAGAAAAGCGAATAAGTTGAGACACATAGACCCCACCATTTGCAAAGGAGAAATGTAAATCGAGAAAAGAAGCGTTAGTATTAGAAATATTAGCTTTGTTAAGTTATTTAGGGTATATATGCTTAACCACAGTAGAAAAGAAAGGGATGTCAATGTTCAATATGTCATCCAGATACCGAGAGGTGTTATTAAAGGCTTCAGTAACATCTGCCTTTGTATCTGGTAAAAGATTCAACAATACTATGTAAAAACATGCAAAATCTCGACTTACAAACTTTGGACCCAGGGGATGCAGCCATCTTTGACCCCAGGGACTTGAAATGAGAAAACTTGATAGAACAGGGGTTATCGATCATTAATATAATAACGAATAAGAGAACGAGAGGGCATGTGGATGCTCTACAAGCTAAAATGGCTCTTATATCAAGGGGTTTCATCTTTAAATTCTTTTCAATACCTTTTTACAAGTGAAAAACACAACAACACCCTCAACCGAAATTTAAACCCACAACTCCATGCTTACAATTTAAAAGAAGGTTTTTCCTATATACGTCTATGTAAAACATGCAAAATCTTTATATACAAACTTTATAAAAAGTAATAAAGGAAAAAAGCATCTAAACAGGAAACAATAATAAAATGAAGAATTAAAAAAGAAGGTTTACCTCCAGTGGGAGTTGAACCCACGGCCCTAGCTTCGCAGTGTATAAGAAGTTATTCGAATAATAGAAAGACGTTTCTATGGTGGCCATCTTAGATGTCACGTTTAACTTTAACAAATTTGAAAAACATTCATCTAAGGATCATCCATGTAAAGTTTGGTCCAAATTGACCAAGCCGTTTCTGAGAAGACGATGTTTTAAAGATATGTCTGTATGTAAATCATGTGACCCCTGCGGCGGGGCCAAATGTAACCCCAGGATCACCATTTGAACATTCTTGGTAGAGGACCATAAGCTTACAGTAAATGCAAAATATTAAACCTCTGGCTCTTGTAGTTTTGTAACGTATGTTTGTATTGACCTACCTTATTATTAGTATTAATATTAGCCGAGCGGTATGTTAAAAGTTAAAGGTTAACGTATACCAAACAATTATCTGACACTGTTTGTCGAAGCTATTGTTCGCCGATTCTCTGATCGTACACTTAATAGTAACATTTTCATAAACACCTACAAGGATTTTTTTCTCAGGCTACTTTCCCTAATGATTTTTGGCCAATGTTGTCACAATGATTTGTATACTCGTACTATAGAAATAATCAACTAAAATTAAGGTTTATCAAATATTTACACACATTCACACAAATGAACCCATATGATTGAGCTCTAATTGTTCAACTATATATAAATACTGAATAGTTGACCTTCGCTACTAACTATTGTGATCCAACTCTATACCGTTCAACTCAAGTTTTGAAATACGGTAATTCCACCACATACTGTGTTCGACAGTGTACGCTTTCGAACTTCTACCGTTCGGCTATATAACGTCCGCCTCAAGTTCTTGACTATTATTGTTCAACCACAGCTATATCAGACCTTGATTGCTAACTACTTAACTTACCTCTCAGACAAGCAAGCTTGAAAGAGAACCCGGACATAAGTTCTTAGCGCTTATGTGTCCAAATAGTTTCTAAATAATCATACAGCTGCGAACCGGACACTTGCGTAGATTTACCATTACTAATTACATGTAAACCTCAGAGGTGTAGTCGAATGTAGTTCCAATAATAAAAAGTAATCCCTCCTTTTTTGATGGAAATGGGCATTATAAGTAGGGGAAAACTGCACATTTCTGTTCGATTTTGTGGTTGTATGTATAAGAAGCGTATTAATAGGTTTTACTGGATCACTGATGAACATTTTCGAAATTTCGACTCTATGCTTACACTTTGTGAGCAACCATCACTGAAGACAGCTGTACCCTTGACCTGTTTAGTAAACAAATATGAACTTTCTTAAATATCTTGTGACCCCACCTTTTCTGGTGATTTTTCAGTGGAAAATTAGTTTTCTCTATGAAATTGCACTGCTGTATTATCCATATTTGAGTTGAAGTTGCAGCAAATCATTAATATGTTTCACTTTAACATTGTTGTCTATGGGGAAAATGATTAGTGGTTTCATACCTGTAAGCTATTTAACACTCCTCTCAGACAAGCAAGCTTCAACGAGAACGTGGGCATCAGTTATTACACATCGGTCCAAATTCGCAGTATATTAATTATTCCATTTATAGCTGCTATTTGTTTTGAGAATTAAAAAAAAAATCTACAAATTTATGAAGCACAACAAAACAGAAAGTTCGGAAATAGCCACACTTAAAGAAAACGGCATAAACTTCACAGATCCACACGATATGGCAAATATTTTATATAGACAATTTCAATCTGCATTCACTCCCTTCAAACCTATAAAACTAAGCAAAATAAAACTCAATAAATTGTTTAACAGTAATGCCTCCCATATGCCAAGAATAAACATCTCTGTTCAAGGGGTAATAAACCTTCTACTAAATCCAAATAAAGAAGCAGGCCCGGACCAAATCACACTTAGGAGACTTAAAGAACAGAACAGGACATACATTTTGTTTAACTTGCACATACGTACATCGTTATATATACATATATAAATTTTCATGCATAATAGGTCAAGTGATTTTAGACAAAAGTAAATTTGCTATAAGCAATATTAATATTAAATAACTGATACATGAGGATGAAAATACAAAAGAAAGCATAATCACATGGAGATTTATCTGGAGTTCCTGTTAAATCTTTTGAGAAGTGTATATATTTCATTCATCATGCGTGTTTTATAATATAGATACAGTCAACTAAAGCTTAATCAGGATCTACACTATCCGCTATTCAGTATAGGCACAGTCAATTGTAGTTTGATCAGGATCTACACTGTCCGATATTCAGTATAGACACAGTCAATTGTAGTCTGATCAGGATCTACACTGTCCGCTATTCAGTATAGGCACAGTCAATTGTAGTCTGCTCAGGATCTACACTCTCCGCTATTCAGTACAGACACAGTCAACGTAGTCTGATCAGGATCTACACTGTCCGCTATTCAGTATAGGCACATTCAATTGTAGTCTGCTCAGGATCTACACTGTCCGCTATTCAGTATAGGCACAGTCAATTGTAGTCTGATCAGGATCTGCACTGTCCACTATTCAGTATAGGCACAGTCAAGTGTAGTCTGATCAGGATCTACACTGTCCGCTATTCAGTATAGGCACAGTCAACTGTAGTCTGACCAGGATCTACATTGTCCGCTATCCATTACAGACACAGTCAATTGCAGTCTGATCAGGATCTACACTATCCGATATTCAGTATAGGCACAGTCAATTGTAGTCTGAACAGGATCTACATTGTCCGCTATTCAGTTTAGGCACAGTAAATTGCAGCTTAATCAGGATCTACACTGTCCTATATTCAGTAAAGGCACAGTCAATAGTAGTCTGATCAGGATCTACATTGTCCGCTATCCAGTATAGACACAGTCAAATGCAGTCTGATCAGGATCTAAACTATCCGATATTCAGTATAGGCACAGTCAATTGTAGTCTGATCAGGATCTACATTGTCCGCTATTCAGTTTAGGCACAGTCAATTGCAGCTTAATCAGGATCTACACTGTCCGATATTCAGTATAGGCATTGTCAATTGTAGTCTGATCAGGATCTACATTGTCCACTATTCAGTACATTAGGCACAGTAAATTGCAGCTTAATCAGGATCTACACTGTCCTATATTCAGTAAAGGCACAGTCAATAGTAGTCTGATCAGGATCAACATTGTCCGCTATCCAGTATAGACACAGTCAAATGCAGTCTGATCAGGATCTAAACTATCCGATATTCAGTATAGGCACAGTCATTTGTAGTCTGATCAGGATCTACATTGTCCGCTATTCAGTTTAGGCACAGTCAATTGCAGCTTAATCAGGATCTACACTGTCCGATATTCAGTATAGGCATAGTCAATTGTAGTCTGATCAGGATCTACATTGTCCACTATTCAGTACATTAGGCACAGTAAATTGCAGCTTAATCAGGATCTACACTGTCCTATATTCAGTAAAGGCACAGTCAATTGTAGTCTGATCAGGATCTACATTGTCCAC
This sequence comes from Cyrtodaria siliqua, assembly GCA_037043455.1. Lineage (NCBI taxonomy): Eukaryota > Metazoa > Mollusca > Bivalvia > Adapedonta > Hiatellidae > Cyrtodaria > Cyrtodaria siliqua. The sequence continues at coordinate 17,504 of JAWPHD010017618.1, read as the reverse complement.
TATTCAATATAGGCACAGTCAATTGCAGTCTGATCAGGATCTACACTGGCCGCTATCCAGTACATTAGGCATAGTCAATTGAAGCTTAATCAGGATCTACACTATCCGTTATTTAGTATAGGCACAGTCAATTGTAGTCTGATCAGGACCTACATTGTCCCATATTCTGTATAGGCACAGTCAATTGTAGTCTGATCAGGATCTACACTGTCCCATATTCTGTATAGGCACAGTCAATTGTAGCCTGATCAGGATCTACACTGTCCCATATTCAGTATAGGCACAGTCAATTGTAGTCTGATCAGGACCTACATTGTCCGTTATTCAGAAAATTAGGCCTAGTCAGTTGAAGTTTAATCAGGATCTACACTATCCGTTTTTTAGAATAGGCACAGTCCATTGTAGTCTGATCAGGATCTACATTGTCTGCTATCCAGTATAGGCACAGTCAATTGCAGTCTGATCAGGATCTACACTGGCCGCTATCCAGTACATTAGGCCTAGTCAATTGCAGCTTAATCAGGATCTACACTATACGTTATTTAGTATAGGCACAGTCAATTGTACTCTGATCAGGACCTACATTGTCCGTTATTCAGAAAATTAGGCCTAGTCAGTTGAAGTTTAATCAGGATCTACACTATCCGTTTTTTAGAATAGGCACAGTCCATTGTAGTCTGATCAGGATCTACATTGTCCGCTATCCAGTATAGATACAGTCAATTGCAGTCTGATCAGGATCTACACTGTCCGCTATTCAGTATAGGCACAGTCAATCGCAGTCTGATCAGGATCTACATGTTCCGCTATTTAGTATAGGCACAGTCAATTGTAGTCTGATCAGGATCTACACTGTCCGCTATTCAGTACATTAGGCATAGTCAATTAAGCTTAATCAGGATCTACACTATCCGTTATTTAACATAAACACAGTCAATTGCTGTATGATCAGGATCTACATTGTCCGCTATTCAGTATAGGCACAGTCAATTGTAGTCTGATAAGGATCTACACTGTCCGCTATTCAGTACACTAGGCATAGTCAGTTGAAGCTTAATCAGGATCTACACTATCCGTTATTTAGTATAGGCACAGTCAATTGTAGTCTGATCAGGATCTACATTGTCCGCTATTCAGTATAGAGACAGTCAATTGTAGTCTGATCAGGATCTACATTGTCCGCTATCCAGTACATTAGTCAGAGTCAATTAAGCTTTATCAGTATCTACATTGTTCGCTATCCAGTATAGGCACAGTCAATTGTAGTCCGATCAGGATCTACATTGTCCGCTATCCAGTACTTTAGGCATAGTCAATTAAGCTTAATCAGGATCTACACTATCCGTTATTTAGTATAGGCACAGTCAATTGCAGTCTGATCAGGATCTACATTGTCCGCTATCCAGTACATTAGTCATAGTCAATTAAGCTTAATCAGGATCTACACTGTCCGATATTCAGTATAGGCACAGTCAATTGTAGTCTGATCAGGATCTACATTGTCCGCTATCCAGTGCATTAGGCTTAGTCAATTAAGCTTAATCAGGATCTACACTATCCGTAATTTAGTATAGGCACAGTCAATTATAGTCTGATCAGGATCTACCTTGTCCGCTATTCAGTATAGGTATAGTCAATTGTAGTCTGCTCAGGATCTTCAGTGTCCGCTATCCAGTACATTAGGCATAGTCAACTGAAGCTTAATCAGGATCTACACTATCCGTTATTTAGTATAGGCACAGTCAATTATAGTCTGATCAGGATCTACATTGTCCGCTCTTCAGTATAGGCACATTCAATTGTAGTCTGCTCAGGATCTACATTGTCCGCTATTCAGTACATTAGGCATAGTCAACTGAAGCTTAATCTTAATCTACACTATCCGTTATTTAGTATAGGCACAGTCAATTATAGTCTGATCAGGATCTACAATGTCCGCTATTCAGTACATTAGACATAGTCAACTGAAGCTCAATCAGGATCTACACTGTCCGCTATTCAGTTTAGGCACAGTCAATTGTAGTCTGATCAGGATCTACATTGTCCGCTATTCAGTACATCAGGCATAGTCAATTCAGCTTAATCAGGATCTACACTATCCGCTATTTAGTATAGGCACAGTCAATTGCAGTCTGATCAGGATCTACATTGTCCGCTATTCCGTATAGTCACAGTCAATTGTAGTCTGATCAGGATCTACATTGTCCGCTATCCAGTACATTAGGCATAGTCAATTAAGCTTGATCAATTAATCAGGATCTACACTATCCGTTATTCAGTATAGGCACAGTCAATTGTAGTTTGATCAGGATCTACACTGTCCGCTATTCAGTACATTAGGCATAGTCAGTTGAAGTTTAATCATGATCTACACTATCCGTTTTCTAGAATAGGCACAGTCCATTGTAGTCTGATCAGGATCTACATTGTCCGCTATCCAGTATAGGAACAGTCATTTGCAGTCTGATCAGGATCTACATGTTCCGCTATTTAGTATAGGCACAGTCAATTGTAGTCTGATCAGGATCTACACTGTCCGCTATTCAGTACATTAGGCATAGTCATTTTAAGCTTAATCAGGATCTACACTATCCGTTATTTAGCATAGGCACAGTCCATTGTAGTCTGATCAGGATCTACATTGTCCGCTATCCAATACCTTAGGCATTGTCAATTAAGCTTAATCAGGATCTACACTGTCCGTTATTTAGTATAGACACAGTCAATTGTAGTCTGCTCAGGATCTACACTGTCCGCTATTTAGTATAGGCACAGTCAATTGTAGTCTGATCAGGATCTACATTGTCCTCTATTCAGCATAGGCACAGTCAATTGTAATCTGATCAGGATCTACATTGTCCGCTATCCAATACCTTAGGCATTGTCAATTAAGCTTAATCAGGATCTACACTATCCGTTATTTAGCATAGGCACAGTCCATTGTAGTCTGCTCAGGATCTACACTGTCCGCTATTTAGTATAGGCACAGTCAATTGTAGTCTGATCAGGATCTACATTGTCCTCTATTCAGTATAGGCACAGTCAATTGTAGTCTGATCAGGATCTACATTGTCCGCTATCCAGTACATTAGGCATAGTTATTTAAGCTTAATCAGGATCTACACTGTCCGATATTCAGTATAGGCACAGTCAATTGTAGTCTGATCAGGATCTACATTGTCCGCTATCCAGTACATTAGGCATAGTTATTGAAGCTTAATCAGGATCTACACTATCCGTTATTTAGTATAAGCACAGTTAATTATATAGAGAATATTATGTCAGTGCCTTTTACTATCAAGTTTATTAGGCGAGGCTTAGAGAACGAAGATTGGCGAGGCTCTTGCTCTATTGGTAAGTGCCAAATAAAGCAAAATTTAATAGGTCACCCCTTTATTGGGCAGTAAAGTGCACATCTGCATGATAAAGTCTGATCATGATCTACCTTGTCCGCTATTCAGTATAGGCATAGTCAATTGTAGTCTGCTCAGGATCTACAGTGTCCGCTATCCAGTACATTAGGCATAGTCAATTGAAGCTTAATCAGGATGTACACTGTCCGCTTTTCAGTATAGGTACAGTCACTTGTAGTTTGCTCAGGATCTACACTGTCCGCTATTTAGTATAGGCATAGTCAATTGTAGTCTGATCAGGATCTACACTCTCCGCTATTTAGTATAGGCACAGTCAATTGTAGTCTGATCAGGATCTACATTGTCCTATATTCAGTATAGGCACAGTCAATTGTAGTCTGATCAGGATCTACATTGTCCGCTATCCAGTACATTAGGCATAGTCAATTAAGCTTAATCAGGATCTACACTGTCCGATATTCAGTATAGGCACAGTCAATTGTAGTCTGATCAGGATCTACATTGTCCGCTATCCAATACCTTAGGCATTGTCAATTAAGCTTAATCAGGATCTACACTGTCCGTTATTTAGTATAGACACAGTCAATTGTAGTCTGCTCAGGATCTACACTGTCCGCTATTTAGTATAGGCACAGTCAATTGTAGTCTGATCAGGATCTACATTGTCCTCTATTCAGTAGAGGCACAGTCAATTGTAGTCTGATCAGGATCTACATTGTCCGCTATCCAATACCTTAGGCATTGTCAATTAAGCTTAATCAGGATCTACACTATCCGTTATTTAGCATAGGCACAGTCCATTGTAGTCTGCTCAGGATCTACACTGTCCGCTATTTAGTATAGGCACAGTCAATTGTAGTCTGATCAGGATCTACATTGTCCTCTATTCAGTATAGGCACAGTCAATTGTAGTCTGATCAGGATCTACATTGTCCGCTATCCAGTACATTAGGCATAGTCAATTAAGCTTAATCAGGATCTACACTGTCCGATATTCAGTATAGGCACAGTCAATTGTAGTCTGATCAGGATCTACATTGTCCGCTATCCAATACCTTAGGCATTGTCAATCAAGCTTAATCAGGATCTACACTGTCCGTTATTTAGTATAGGCACAGTCAATTGTAGTCTGATCAGGATCTACATTGTCCGCTATCCAGTACATTAGGCATAGTTATTGAAGCTTAATCAGGATCTACACTATCCGTTATTTAGTATAAGCACAGTTAATTATATAGAGAATATTATGTCAGTGCCTTTTACTATCAAGTTTATTAGGCGAGGCTTAGAGAACGAAGATTGGCGAGGCTCTTGCTCTATTGGTAAGTGCCAAATAAAGCAAAATTTAATAGGTCACCCCTTTATTGGGCAGTAAAGTGCACATCTGCATGATAAAGTCTGATCATGATCTACCTTGTCCGCTATTCAGTATAGGCATAGTCAATTGTAGTCTGCTCAGGATCTACAGTGTCCGCTATCCAGTACATTAGGCATAGTCAATTGAAGCTTAATCAGGATCTACACTGTCCGCTTTTCAGTATAGGTACAGTCACTTGTAGTTTGCTCAGGATCTACACTGTCCGCTATTTAGTATAGGCAGAGTCAATTGTAGTCTGATCAGGATCTACATTGTCCGCTATCCAGTATATTAGGTTTAGTCAATTAAGCTTAATCAGGATCTACACTATCCGTTATTTAGTATAGGCACAGTCAATTATAGTCTGATCAGGATCTACATTGTCCGCTATTCAGTATAGGCACAGTCAATTGTAGTCTGCTCAGGATTTACATTGTCCGCTATTCAGTACATTAGGCATAGTCAACTGAAGCTCAATCAGGATCTACACTGTCCGCTTTTCAGTATAGGTACAGTCACTTGTAGTTTGCTCAGGATCTACACTGTCCGCTATTTAGTATAGGCAGAGTCAATTGTCTGATCAGGATCTACATTGTCCGCTATCCAGTACATTAGTCTTAGTCAATTAAGCTTAATCAGGATCTACACTATCCGTTATTTAATATAGGCACATTCAATTATAGTCTGATCCGGATCTACCTTGTCCGCTATTCAGTATAGGCACAGTCAATTGTAGTCTGTTCATGGTCTACAGTGTCCGCTATCCAGTACATTAGGCCTAGTCAATTGAAGCTTATTCTTAATCTACACTATCCGTTATTTTGTATAGGCAAGTCAATTATAGTCTGATCAGGATGTACATTGTCCGCTTTTCAGTATAGGCACAGTCAATTGTAGTCTGCTCAGGTTCTACATTGTCCGCTATTCAGTACATTAGGCATAGTCAACTGAAGCTCAATCAGGATCTACACTGTCCGCTATTTAGTATAGGTACAGTCAAGTGTAGTCTGCTCAGGATCTACACTGTCCGCTATTTAGTATAGGCACAGTCAATTGTAGTCTGCTCAGTATCTACATTTTCCGCTATTCAGTATAGGCACAGTCAATTGTAGTCTGATCAGGATCTACATTGTCCGCTATCCAGTACATTAGGGATAGTCAATTAAGCTTAATCAGGATCTACACAATCCGTTATTTAGTATAGGCACAGTCAATTGCAGTCTGATCAGGATATACACTGTCCGCTATTCAGTACATTAGGCATATTCAATTGAAGCTCCGAATCTACACTATCTGCTGTTTAGTATTCCCTATATAAGTGTTACTTTATATGACATATAAGTGAAATCATAGTCAGATGTCAGGTGAGCATTCCAGGGCAATCAAGGCCCTCTTGTCTTACGTTCTTGGCAAGTATACTCTAACTAATCATGTTCACAGGCCCTTCGAAAAGATCGCTTTGTTTTATATAACAAGATAGCTACGTTGTTATTAGATAGGTATCTTGTTATTACAAGATCGCTATGCTGTTATTACAAGATACATATATAGTTATAACAAGACAATAAAAAATAATTACATGACATAGGCTTCCGTAAGGTATAGTGATGACACCCAATGAAATCAACGAATCTTAGACAACGCTCACTCAGATTCCTGCAATCAGCCATGGATCAAGAAAATTGCACATGTGTTACAATCGTTAGGAGGATACTAATATGGTCCAAAAGTGCGTATGTCAAAAAGTAACCAAAATATTGAATGACGTATCATTTGGGTCAAAAGTCCAGTAAGCGATCACCGATACACGTGCATGTATAAATATACACGCACACGTGTAAATATATACGTGCAGGTATACAATACACGTGCACTTGCAGATGTACATATAAACAACAAATACTACCTATATTTATGTTATTTATGAATTGTTTAATTTAGACAGCCTTTTCAACATAATGCAAATATGAAAATATACTGTAGTTTACTTTACACGCTGTTCGTTACCAAAAAATCATAAATACAGTTAATAATAACTAGATCGTAAGTTGCCAAAAGAGCCATTCCCCACTCTGGGGGAAATTTTAAGGGTATATTTTGCTGAAAGGGTATGCTTTTGCTACAAATGAATTATGTTTGCCAAATGAGAGTGGGGATATAAGGGCGTGACATCCATTTGAAATACATTACCATTATCATATTTTGAAAATATAATACTCAAAAATTGTTTATATGCAACAAAACGGTATGTATTTTTTTATATTATTTATCAAAACATGTTAAAAACCAAAATCTAACGAAGAATAAAAAATTTCCAAAAAGACAATGTAGTTTTACGTTAGGTGACAATGACACGAAATTAACGTTACCATTTAAAAGTTATTTGTCATACATATTGAATGTTTCCAGAAATAAAGGCTCTAGTTCTTTACTGAAAACAGTGGACTATTTAAAAAAATAAAAATGTTATTCATTAAATGAATATATAAAAAGAATGAATAAATAAAATAAAAATATGTGTGTGTATATATAGATGATACGATATGTAAAAATAAACACGAAACATTACGTTTGCCATTTAAAGTTACATGTAATATTGGACGTTTTACAGAAATAAAGGTGCCAGTATTGTACTTTTAACTATGATTTTTCTTTTTAAAAAAAAAGTAATATAATTCATAAGTATAAGTAAATAAATAAAATATAATGTCTAAAAATAAAAATAAATATATAATAAAATAAATTTGTAAAAATGGCGAATAAAATCAGAAAAAATAGTAATTGCACAATAAAACTACTGGGAGCTTATTCGTTATTTACAATGCTTTTTTTTACTAGTTATGGCATCTTCCAATACAATGTATCCTGCTTTTGAGGACAAAACCCCTAAGAATATTAATATTTTTGTCCCCATCCAAGGTAAGTTAGTCTTGCCTTATTCTGATTACTTGTATTTTGGACAAACACAATACTTATAATACTAAACTCTTATCAAAGACAGACACACAGAGAAATGACCTTGGACATGCATTTATCTTCACTATAAACGCCTAAGTCCCAATGTTCTTTGCGTATGGCCATTGGAAACTACGCCAGAACACATTTCTAGTATATTTAATGACACCCTGAGTCCTTGACACAAACCCATCCCCCGGGTCAAGCGAAACTTCTCCAAAACAGAAGATCTAGTGTCTCTCTTCCACAAATCATATAACTATTCAAAAAACATCAATCAACATTCAAATTGTCAGGGTAAACATCATTGGATTCAGTAGAAAAGTATGCAGCATACCAGTAATACCACATGTAGAGCAAAGCTGATAGAAGCCACTCTCCCAGATGGCATCAGAAGTTATTTTTTTTACGCAAAGAAACTGCATCCATCCCAAACAAAATAAACAATGAGAAAGGACTTGAGAAGAGCCACAGAATCTATCATTGGTTTCACAAAAACCCATTTCCGAGTTGATATCAATAACTATGAGGTATACCTCCGATCGACCGTATTTCAGCATAGAGAGATGTAGATGATGATCAATTACAGCATCAGGCGGAGAAGAACATGACATATTTGTCAATGACTTGTTAATTGACACGCCCGATCGGTCTATAAACGCACTATATTTGGTTAATTGGTTCCCTAATTAATCAGGTGTAAGGACAGATCTAAAGTTGACGCTATCATATCCTCTAAGATCAGTTTCATGGTCCCCTTTTTAACAGTTGATGGCAATTCAGTTAGAACTGACAAAGCCAAAATTGCTCCACTGCATAGAAGTAATCAGTTGAGGCCAGCTACACAGCGATCTACGGAAAAATGCTGTGTATGTGTATGAAGGTAATGCAAACACCTCACAGTCCAGCCTTCAGTTTCCTCGTACGTTTGACGATTTGGCAGAGATGGTGTTTGACATATTTTACCAAAGTACCCTGAGTCGACTTTGTGACGGACGCTTGAGTCCATAGATCTATCAAATATATGTGTGCAAGAGGCAAGGTGATACCCAGCTTTTCCTGTTGACAGGGCCGAAAAACGAAGACTAATTGTGATTTGAAGAGTTATATGAGTAATCGCGGACAATACGACACAATTCATTAATCGCATTTTTCTGTCGATGGAAAAACGCACAGATATCACCAAACCTTCAAGGTCATGAAAACCTACTCTTTCTGGGAAAAAAATGTCCCCCGTCTTACCATTGCAGACGACATATTTGTCCTTTTGCTGATGGTCAGGAAGATCTGTTTTCATCATAGGAGAAAAGCAGACATAAGAATGAATCAATCCTCACCAACACCAGAAAACAATCGTGGTGCATTCTCCTGACACAGACATACTGATCCTGCTTTCAAAAATTTTGTTTCAGGAATACAACCATATGTCATGTTGGGCACTGGGATGATTAAAAAAGGAGATGTTGAATGTGAAAAACAAATTGTAGAGGTTAAGGGTCTGATATTTTGCTCTTTACTACCCACACTACATTGCTTTACAACCCCGTGGCTTTGTAGGAAGAGGCAAAGGCTGTCCTACTGAAGATGATTGAAAAAGCATAGAGAGTTTTGTGGTCAATTTTGGATTGCTTATACAGCAGCATGAATATTTGAATGATCTTCGAAAAAAGTACAGAGATCGCGGAGAGGATAGTGTACTGCTTTCTATGGCGAAACCTCTTTACAAGGATGTCAAATACGTTTTTCGCGAAATTTTCAATGGTCACATCTAGAGCTTTTTTTCCGTAGTGTCAATTTTTCTATAATCATGCACACTTTTCAAGTGCTTTTTGTGGCATCATACTGACCAACATTAAACCAGACGCAGAAACAAATGACAGGGACGTGCAGGACAAGGTGATTTCCCTATATGTAATAAGACTAAAATATTTTACACACGCAGACAAGGCGATTCCTATATGTAATAAGACTAAAATACTTACACAGTCTCCAGCTTTGTCCTTTTTTTACATTTGTTCCAGGACACTTAGCTATTATTTAAGTGAAAAAAAACTTCTCTACACTGGCAGAAAATATAAGTAAGAACAAGAGAATATATGGATTCTTTATTGACATTTTTTAACAATATATACATGAACAAGAAAAAAAATAAAATAAAAATGATCGGACAGGGAAAAGTAGCATTCAAGGAGGGACAGTAAAACCACAAAACACAGAAAACAAAACACGCAAACAGACAAAACAAGAAGGCAAAAAGCAATAATAAATGCAAAACGACATCACAAAACACAAAAAGGGTTGACAATAGGGCTACCGCATTGGAAACGGTCAGTGGCAAAGTAGGCCACTGGGGGTTTAAAACCGGTTTCTAGGGTGCACCAAACCTCACACTTTACCCTATTGTCCATCCCATTAAAAAACAGGACAGTGGTCAATACAGAAATCCCCGCCATGATCTAATCTCTAACCAACAAGGGCAGCATCAATAGGCAATATAAGTAAAACACAAAATATGCTCGTGTAAAATATAATACAAAAAAAAAAAACAATAGCCTAGAAAGCCACATTGAAGGTACTCAATGACTTGGCAGAAGCCAGAGCAGTAAGAGAATAAACCATTAAGGGCACGACAAGAAAGATCATGGACAAAACATCAAAACGCCACCGTTCCCCAATGGGCTTTAGGTAGGCGTCATCATAGGGTCCCACAGCCTGTCTGGTCATCGTACAATTAAAGAGGAAAAGCATGGTGGCGAAACTGTAAAAGGGTCCCACCACCAAGCATGCAGTACGTTTGCAAAAATGATAGGGTCATAACCTCTTTTGATAAACTTTTTTAACAAGTTTAACAAAGATAGTATGAAAGTGATCATGACCTAGAATCTTACGAAGTTTTATAAATCACATCACCATAGAAAGTCAGGTGGTGATAGTCCCCTTGTCGCACAGAAGAGTCATTAAATTACTTTTATATTTGGAAAGAAGGTCAGGGTTACGATAATAAAAATTTTTGCAAAGGTTTTTACGAAGTTTATGGTAAACGGTAGCCCTGATTGAGTAAACTTTTTTAGTTATACAAAAGATTACGAATATTAAAGTCCTCAACTCGAGTACAAGCTCTAGAAAAAACGAATAAGTTGAGACACATATACCCCATAAGAAGTTTTCTCGGGGAAACATCCCCATCCAAGTGAGGATAATTAAACAATGTCAAAAATTAAAAAATCATCTCTCTTGTCATAGATTTTTGCTAATTATTTTTACCATTTTTCAATCGAGAGATCTAAATCAAGAAAAGAAGCGTTATTATCAGATATATTAGCTTTGTTAAGCTGAAGTTTCTTTTAGGATAAATATAATTAACCATAGTTGGAAAAGAAAGGGTTTGTCAATGTTCAATATGTCCATCCAGATACCGAGAGGTATCATTAAAGGCTTCAATAAACATCTGCCTGGGTATCTGGTGAAAGACTCAACATGAAAATCCCCTTTCATAGCAAAATAAGAAACAAATCTGCGACAGGTGGTGCACAGTTCGTACCCATAGGGATACCAAACAATTTGTCCTATAAATGGTGGTTCCATAACCTGACGAAAAATATTATCTAATAGGAAGATGAGTGCTTCACAAAACTTCATTGTAAGTCCACATAGTATAATTGTCAAAAACTGCCGTTAGTAAAAAAAACGCTTTTATATTATTTACATGCCAAAAAATGTAGTATTTTCTCTAGCAAATGTTTTTTTGAATAAGAGAAATTAGCTTGTCCTTTAATAAGGTGATGTGGTAAGGTTTGTATATAGTGTAGAGAAGTCCATAAGTGCTTATTGATGAAAACTTGACCCTTTCTTGAACATTTTATCAAGAAACGTCCTCCTGAATTTTTTTATAGACCAAAATAAATTAATCCCAGAGTTTTTCATAAGTTTTTATCACAATACAGTTTTAACGTGATCTTTAACGGCAGTAAGACAAGAAGTTAAAAAGTTTGGAGATGTTTTGTTGTGGTGCAGGCCACTAGAATTCGAAATAAAAGCGAGCCTTATATGGATTTTTTATGTAATTTAGGAATCCAGTACATAGTTTGCCGAAGCAAGCATGTGGGACAATCTGTTGGTCCAATTTCACTGAAAATCTCACACCCTATCGCCTAAGTGGCCTCTAGAGCTAAAGATGGGTGCAAAAAAGAAAGAAAAATGAAATGAATACTGAGTATCGACATGCCAAACTGAAAATGTCTGTCAAAAATAATACTGTTAATCACAGACCTAATAACAAATGGATAGAAAAACTGTGAAAATGATCTAAATTTCCGGCGACAACAGCCACAAAATATTGCCCGACTTTAAAACAAAACAAAATCATGAAAATGTTTTATGCATATATTTTTCATGTATGTCAAAAAACCAATCGCAAAATGTATTTCTCTTTCTAATGATGTTTTCCTTACTTTAAACATTTCAAGCAAAAAATGGAGTTTGAAAAATAAAAAAAATAGTATAATCCCATTTTTGCTATTCATTATAAATCTTTTAAATGTATTCACGAGGTCTTGCACTATATATAACGTCAATCACTTTGATAAAGGTACCAAACACCTCTGGTGTTTCTACAGTAGAGGATTAGTGATTACAAAAATTCAGATTTAAAGACCGCTTTTATTCACACAATAATATATTTTTGTTTTTATTTGATGAAGTGAAAGTGAAATGATATATTCTCACAATTGATTTTTAAAAGATTAAAGATATTAAAACTACGGTATAATCTTTGTTTTATTTTTCCGGGCAGCATTTCCTCGAGTATATTAAATTATTTTCAATTATTAGGAGAAGTAGTGATAACAATACTTTTGTGTCAATATTTAGATGTGGTGGACCATCTTCGATATCACTGTAAATGAATTTTGAATTTCATTTAAGATCAACTAGATCAGGTGTACACTTTTCATGAAAATATGGTTTTGACAGTGATCTGGAGAAGCAGCAACATCAAAAAACACAGTTTTACGGTTAGACAATCGCACTATGTCCATTGTTTTTTCCAACCAGTACAGCTAAAACAATATAGCATAATTTTTGATTTGTGACATCGTTGCGATGGCATACAAAACATTTTTCAAGATCAAAGACAACAAAACAATCAACCTAAACATCCAAAAACTCCTGTAAAAAATAAACCATATAATGTGTTATGGAAAATGTTTGGAATTTTAGACATGTGTTGTACACATGATAAAAAATAAACACCGATGCTGCAACTGAAATATTGATATCTAACAAACAGTGTAAAATGAAAATTAAAACACACACACATATTTAAGGAAAAAAAAGAGTTTTCTAAAACTATAAAATGGTACACAAAATGACATACATGAATGAAACTGAAAAAAGGATATAAAATTAATTTAAATAAAAAAAACATTCTGTAAACAAAAAATAATGAAAATAATGCAATGAGATGTCAAAACAACATGCAATAAAAAATAATCACAGTTAAGGTGTAGTCACAGTGGATGTATAAAAATGGTTTCATTTCCTATTTTTACGGTCAAAACAAAAACAGTATGTGCCTTTCCACTCAAGACAGATAAAAAATAATCGGACAGGGAAAAGCAGCATTCAAGGACGACAGTCAACCACAACACATAAAAAACAAAACACGCAAACAGACAAACGAGAAGGCAAAAGCAAATGGACATCACAAAACACAAAAGGGTTGACAATAGGGGCTACCGCCTTGGAAACGGTCAAGCCTTGATAAAAAAGATTGTCAGTTAGACTTTTATTTTCTGTTTTAGTCCATGCAGCATGGCATATCATTGAATACAGAGGAGAATGCATAGTCCAGTACCAAAATGAGACACATCTACCAAAAAAAATACAATCGGCTAAACCTGTTTTAGTCCCTATTTGCGGAAATCCACATCCTCCACACATCCCCCATCACCAACCCAGCTCCGCAAATAAAAATCTGAGAAGTTTATGGAAAATTCATGAGAAACAATTTGGGTTGCTTTTTTTTGTTTTTTCAATTATTTTTTTTTAAAGGTTACTCCCCCTGCTCCTTTTCACACAATCTGAGAGTTTAATTTGAAAAATAGCGTTTTTTTTGTTTTAAAAATGTTTTATTTTTGTTTAATTTTGTGTACCCCTATTTTTCAAATCCAGTATCCGTCTATCCACCCATCCACCTATAACAAAACGCGGCATTATAAACACATAAATTAGGCTTCATAAAGTTTTCAACATTTTCTTAGTTTTCAATTTATAAGGCAGCAAATTATACGGTAAATAGCACTGTTTATACAGTGTATCTCAAAAAAGTCTGGTTTCTTTTAAAGTTTTCGCTGAAACTTCTATTTTAAAAAAATAGTAATTTTGAAGATTTTTGATAATCCTCAAGTTGTTGTTTCTAATTCCAGCTGTATAGAAACAAATGTTTCCTAGTAGTTAATGTTTCACATAATTTTACATCATGTTTCCGAACTTACTATAAGTCTTATACTTGTTTGACAGGTCCATTATTTTTTAACGCTGCAGTAAACGCACATCTCATCAAGGTTTTCAGTGTTCACCAGCCGTATCTACTGACCACCCCTATTGATGACCTCCCCTCATTCGTTTCCAGCCATATCTACTGACCATCATGTTGAAGGCGTCCCTTGGCCTCAGTCTCCCGTATACTCCCCTGTCAGGATTGCCGTCCAATCTGGCGTTCGGAATCGCTCATGATTTTCTGACCGGATCTGTACTAATATACCCTGCCGGAGAAAGATTTCACATAATGTGTAAATGTTCAGCTTGATGACAGCTCACTTGACAGAGTGCTCTAACAGCAAACTCCAGCATGGTCAAAAAAAAAGAAGATCTAAAAAAGCGGAGGTCTAAAACCAGGTTCAAAGTTGCAACCAAAACCTCACTCTTATTTATTGTCATCCAAAACCAAAACACTTTCTTAATCAAGCAAAATCCAGCAAGCTATGAGTCCCCCAGTACCCTACTGGTGTAAACTCATATCTAAACAAGAGAACAGTGGGGCCCCTGTATGCCCAATAGGGGCATGCCTGTACAGCTCTACTGGCTGTAGCTGTATGGTGTCTCCAATTTGTATGCCCCCTACGTCTGTACGTCCCCGTTTTTTACATTCAAGTTTTTTTTATTAAGTCAATTTTCTCAGATACCAAAAGCCAATGAAAAAGTGGGTCAATATGAATCACCTTGACCTACCTTTGACACTTTGTTAACTAACATCCTACAGGGATTTGTAATGCCATTCATTGATCCAGTTTTTTTTCCTTAAAACACGTACGTGTTGTTTTTTGTGTTTTTGTGGTTTTATATATATTTATTTTACATGCACAATAGTGTTGTTTTTGTGCCGTGTGGTGACCGTAAAAAAAGTCCTCCTCGTACATCCAATCAATATTGTTATTTTTTACATCCTACAGGGATTGTAATGACATTCATTGATCCAGTTTTTTCCTTAAAACACGTGTTGTTTTTTGTGTTTTTTGTGGTTGACTGTCGTCCCTTGAATGCTGCTTTCCCTGTCCGATATTTTTTATATTTTCTTTACATTGACATTTTTACATTCAAGTTTTTTTTTATTAAACTCAGTTTTCTCAGATACCAAAAAGCCATACAGTTTTTCACACAGGTCAAAAATAAATATTAGACAATTACTAGCTTTTTCATAACAGACTCCTCTTCTAATAGAAGAAATGTGGCATGCGGGATCAATAATGTTTTGTATTTATTTATATGGGTATTTTTTAGTGTGCATATTTTAAATACACGCAGAAACACACAAAACATGTGGTCAGTTTTCTCAGTTTAAAAAATATAATCATGATCATGTACTTTTTTTAGTTTTTGTTAGACTGAAAACGTTTATACATAGGCAATTTAGGATGAATTTTTAAGTATAAAATATCACTGAGTATAATTCTTCCTAAATTCGTTTCAGATGATGTTGGTAGTATTTTAATCACGATTGTTGTATTTTGTAAGGGTTTCTATCGCGTTCTGAAAATGCAAAGTTTTTAGATTTGATCATTTAAATGAAGGCATTCGTTCGTATATTGGCTATCTTTGACGAATTTTTGTTTAAAAAGTGTGCATTTCAATATCAATAGTTTTTGGATTGTTTGTGCAAAAATATATCGTCTGCACATCCACATATGCTAGCAGGGACATTGACGTCTGTATAGAGACAAAATACCTACAGTATGAAAAAGTTTTCAAATAAAAAATATTTATAAAGCGCTCACGAAGCTCAGGCTACACATCTGGGGTGCTGAGATTGCAAACCCTATACATGTTTCAGTCAATTACGTGTCAGGCCACATGAAAACAATGATCCCTAAAGCGCTTCAAAAGGTATCTACTTGATTTAGCACAGGAGTCGAATACGGCTGAGTAAAAAAACAAGAAAAACACTGATTACAGAGTTACAAGCCGGTCAGAATAGTAAACATAAGGGAAACAGTAAGGGAAATGAATATGATGATAAATAAAAAGAAACAGCGTGTAGATGTTAGAATTATTTTTTGTTTAATTGTCAACAATCAGAAACGCATTTATCATGAAAGATCTGAGCACTAAATAAAACTAATCATCATAAGACAAAAATGGAAATGTTTTTTAATTTTTGGCACCTGTGTTGTATAATGTTTATAATATAGCGTCTGCGATGGTAATCTCAGTTTTTTAGAAATGTAAAATTTACATTAGAAGAAAAGGGTTTAATGTTTAGATGTCTTTTTTATTATTTAAATCTGATCAGTAGTTTCATGAGAATAAGTAGCAGTGGAGCATACCTATTCAAACTCTTTAGAAGATGTTTTCAGTTTAAAGATTCATCAACCTTGTTTAATGACTGAAGAGTTATTACTTATTTTAAAAATCAGACAGCACCAACAAGATAGATATGTATAGCTGTACACACAAAATAGTTATTAAAAAAAAAACTGTAGCGACACTGCCAAAACAGCTCTATTATTGAGAGATCTGAAAAAACCTGGAAAACATGTGAAGGAATTATCAAAAATCGGATGATAAAACAAAAAACGATATGACCATTTAAACGTTGTTCTAAAACGGAGCTGCCATTTTTGGAACTATGACGTCCACAGTTTCCATATTGCCATACATGGAATATTGATAAACATCATTTAAAACAAGAAAAATCACTGCAAAATGAATGTAAAAAAAAAATACTGGTCATATAAAGCATTATTGCCATTAAGTATTACTAATTTTTGCATACAGTTTGCTGTCATTTTTTTCCCTATAAATCAGTAAAATTATCATATTTATAAATATTCCGTATATGGTGGACTTAGAAACGTGGATGTCATGGCTCTCAAAAATTGTGGCTTCAATATCCGTCTCAACAGAAAACGTCCAATGATCATATCTTCATTGCTACATTCCATTTAATATCCAAAACACAATTCCTTTATATTATTCTTATATAATTAATATTACCTATTGAACAAAATGCAAGTTATGTAGAAAAAAATGAAGGTTGCCGTTTTGTTTCATTTATTAAAGTTTTAACATCAATCAATAATCAGCGGACGATACCCATTTTGGAACCAGCTGTATTCGTATGCTGAGAACAGATTTTATAGACAGTATCCATGAAAATTTACATCGTATTCTTGTAGTAAAAAAACCAGTTAGAAACCAATCTATGTGAATGCGCAGATCATAATTTGTAGACTGTATCCCCTAAAAACTGATATGTAATTCAAATAGTCGAAGACCCATAAAAATGCCTGTATACCAATTTGACTGCGTCAGGGTATTTC